>JAQGBW010002066.1:0-21588 GCA_034698625.1 Julus scanicus
ATACTATGGGGTGTCGTGAGGGGGGGTGACACCATGAGTTACCGCACTGGGTGACACCAACCCTAGTGCCGCCACTGACACTGACTATCCTTATATCTTATAACTATTTTTAAATAATGAAAGGAATTTTAATTGATCTGATTTTATAATTTGATTCGGAGATAATCAGTCTATGGAGCAACTTTTGTGGCTTGAAGAAATTGTCATGTCTGTGACTATCTGCAGATAAAGACCAAACAGGCTGTTTACTTTGGCCTTAACTGACAATTAGACAATACCACAAATCGTTATCTAGTTATACCGCTAAATATGTGTTGTGAACGTGTGGTTGTTTACGATGACTTCCATATCACTTGATAACGATATGTCTAGTTCCGGAACTTCCGGTGCATCGTGAGAGGCGGTGATCACGTGCATACTTCTCTCGTAACACGGGACTAATGCTGTCATCGCAATATCAATTTTAGATAAATTTAGAGTTGCGTGAGCGCAATTTTGCGAACTGCACAAAATGGAACCAACCAAAATGAAAAGTTAATGAAAATTAATGAAGCATCATTGGTTGGCCATGACACAATATTTGCAATAAGTGTACATACAGTGAACTTCTCAAGTTTTACATTTACATATTTGACTGAAGTACTCTACCTACCCTGGAAATTTTCTTTTTCTGACAATTGTAATCGTCGTCCGAGGCGACACCTGGCATTGTTGAAAAATTAAGATTTCTAAAATAAGAAGAAAACAAATTGTTAGTGTATTGGATTATATTCTAGTTAATTTACAAATATACCAGATGTTTGTAGAAATTAAAGCATGGCCTCTAAAAAAGCGACTGACAAAATTTGATTGTGTGTTTAGTCGAAGGCTGCCAAATACTTGTTTACCAAACTTTAAAAATAGGACTAATTTTTTTTTAAAATTTCCGAATTCACGTGGCTTCTTCTTGGCGGCATTTTTACCCTGTTTCCGGAAATGGCCTTCTCAAGGACGTCTTGACACGTCCCAGACAGTATTTTAGGTACACGACGCCATTGAGAGTCGTAATTTTAAGCGCATTTCAAGAAGTCCACCATTGCCGAATAGTTACAGCGCTATTTGCCGCCATGACTTCACAGAAATTATGTTATGGAAAACAAATCACGTAATGTCGAGAGTATCAGAACATTCTGGAGCAAACCATAAAACCGCTATAAAAAAACCATAATAAACCGCGGACCTCTAGCTAATAACACCTACAGAATCTCTAATAATAATCTAATGAAATTTTTGCGAAAACTATACACCCCAGTAAATTATTAATAGATTTACAGCACTTATAATGCCTGAAAGAACTTTAAATGGCCGTATTTCTCAAAAACTAAGCCCTATATACTAGTAAACGACCGAATAGCCAATACAGGGTGGCCACAAAAAAAGTGAACCTTTTTCATAAATTCATAACTTTTTTGTTTTTTAATCAAATTAAATCCAATTTTGCACAAACATAGGCTCTCCATCAAAAGGGCCATGGATACAAACAAATTTCTGAGAAAACGAACATAGGGAATTTAACTGCGCAATGGATTATTCAAAGGTGGAAAAAAACTAGCTCGGTGGCCAATCAGAGTGGATGTGGCAGGAAAAAGGCAACAACAAAACACATTGTTCGGGTAATTGTCAGAAAAATTAAAGCCAACAGATCCCTGTCAGGACCAAAGATTACTGCAGAAATTAATTTTCAGTTTGGCCTAGCACTTTCAGTGCAAACAATCAGAAATCGAATTCATGAAAGCGGTTATTATAAGGAACGAGTTGCTAGGAAGAAGCCATTCATCTCCAAAGTGAATATGACAAAATGGCTAAAGTGGGCAAAAGAGATAGCACGAGGACTAATTCTGACTGGAGAAGAGTTTTGTGGACAGACATTAGTAAGTTTAACTTGTTTGGCTCAGATGGAATAGTCCGTGTTTGGATAATACCAGTTGAACAAATGAAACGAGAATGCCTCAGAAAGTCAATAAAACATGGAGGAGGTTCTGGTATGGTTTGGGGTGGTATGACATGGAATGGTCTTGGCAACTTATCCTTCATCAATGGGATAATGAATAAGGAGGTGTATTGTTCAATACTGGATAAAAAGTTTGCACCATCTATGCGTAAACTTAGACTCTGAGGCAATTTCATTTTCCAACAAGATCGTGGCCCTAAGCATTCAGCAAAGGTAACAATGGAATGGTTCTCCAGAAACAAGGTATCATTAATGGACTGGCCTCCACAATCACCCAACCTCAACCCTATTGAGCATCTGTGGTCTGAATTGGGATGTCGAATTGCTCAGACACCCCAGCCATAAGGATGACCTCAAATCCATCATTACCAAGGCTTGGGATAATATTGAACTGGAGATTACCAAGTGTCTTGTCAAATCAAAGCGAAGAAGTTGCCAAGCAGTTATTGAAGCCAAGGGATGACCAACAAGATACTAGGTCACATCCTCTACATCTATTTCAACTTGTACTCTAAGGGTACACATGATTATTTTGTGGCCATTTTGTAGGTCTCATGATGTTTTAATTTTTCCAAGGAGTAGTTCACACCATATGAACAATTAAACTTCAAAGTACTAAATAAACTACACAGCCAAAAGCAATTTCATAGCAGTGGGTACAAATATTTATTTTACTAACTGTAAGTCATTGTTTAATATTAAATACATAAAAATAGTGATTGTCCAAAAATGTATAGCTGTTAAACATGTACTGGCCTTGTGTAAATGTACATGTTCTTCTAAAAACAAATGAGAAGTGATTTTTGAACAATTAGTTAACTATATTTTGCCAATTCTTCTACAAAGTTTTGAAAGGAACTTTTTATCAGTTTATTGTTTTACTTAAGCATTTTTTTCACAGAAATTTATTGAACTCCGCTGTCGTTTATTTATTTATTATCTTATATATTGAACATATAAAAACAAATTGGAAAAGCCAGGTCGCAGTAACCTAAATAAAACACACAGTTGTATGTCGTATAATTGGGACGAATTGAGACCCAAACACTAACCCGATTGCGCCTCAACCCTGTCCGGGATTGCAAAACTTGTTTACAAGCAAATACTTGTAATTATAATCAAAATTCAACACAAGTGTTTGTAATGGTAACTTGGTAACCTCTATTTTTTTTATTACATATCAAAAATCAGTAGATAATGTTTATTTGCAACATTACAAATTAAAAGAATTCACAGCAGACAAGATAAATGTTGAAAGTTCATTATTACGTAACAAAACCAAATTAAAAAATGGTGTACTGTACAGTATTTTATGAAATTAAGTAGTACTAACAGAAAAAAAAATGAAAATGACATTGACTATGATTTTACCTACAACAGCGCCATCTGTAGTCTCTATGTTACCCCTTCATAACAAACAACATTTGCCAAGCATGATATTTTTCAATGAAACCTTTAGAATATGACGCCCTTGCATATATATTGTTAAAATAAAATTAATTTAAATAACAATATACAGGAATACAATATTTCCATTGATACACGTTTGACAAATAATCAGGGTTCTCATAATAAACACATTAAGGAAAATATATGACGAGGACCAAACAAAGTACTCTTTATCAGTATATCCTGTACATGTGTTTTTTATCAATATGGAATTAAATTTTAATTAAAAAAAAAAAGAAATTGTCATATTACTGAAAATAAAGTTTTAGCTGAAATACAGGAATCTGTTCTACAATTTTACCACCACGACATTTGGTGGAACTTGCATTTGGTTAGGCTAGGTTAGGTTTGGTTTGGTTAGGTTAGGCTTGGTTAGGTTAGGATGGGAGCCATACCTAACCTAACCTAATGCAAGGTCCATCAAATGTCATAGTCGTAAAATTGTAGAACAGATCCAAATACAGTTCTGAAAGCATACAGATAATTAAAAAAAAAAAAGTCGTCAGAAATCTTTAGCTCATCACGCCGAATTCGTGGCCGGGTGTCAAGGCTTGCCCAATTCAAGATGGCCGCCACCGTCTATTTGCGTTCAAAATGGCAGCCGGCCAAGCACGTGCGCCACCCATCGCGTGCACGTGGACGCGTTTTAGCGCACGTTTCACTTTGCTTTCGCAAAAACATGTGTGACGTCACCACCCGAGGGTTACGCAAAGTCACGCATGCAGTGGCCTATTAAAAAACTGCAGAGTCTAGCCGTGCGCCGCAAGCAATTAACATCCAACACAAAAAATGTGCGGACAGTTCAAAAGCGTGGCGTTATTGGGTGGGGCCAAGTTCCCTTAAATCCCAATGTCCGAGCACGTCCCTCTCGTTTACATGGCAACCGGGACGCGACTGATCAGTAAACGCAAAACCCGGGGTCAAGTATTCAGCTGATCGAGGTTGTTGGGGGTCACTTAATTCATTTACTTCTAATTTCCCTGTTTGCAAAGTATTGATTCCGTGAGTCTTATCGTGAATCCCAAAGGATCCGTGGATCTCTACTTATTTTTCTCGGTTGCCGTTAAATAATCTATAGACAAACATGCGTTAAGATAATACATTATCAAGGGAAAAGCCTTAATTTCCAGATCTACTTTTAAAATCAGGTTTGAAATGAAAGGTCGATTAGGTGCAGGTACACCGAAAACAGTTCAAATGATCTCTGTCATCAGATTTATTATCTGATAAGCCACCAGAGGGAGGGGGGGGGGATGGGAAGATTAGATGACGTTACCCCCACTACAACCTCCCCCCTCCCCCACACGTAATTACTTAAAAAACAAAAATATCATCCCACAACAACGACTAATTTAACTAAACTTTAAATATTACTTTGCACTGATTTTATTTAACTAATGAAAATGTATTTAATTTTTTTTTTTTTTAATTTTATAATTATGTCGTCCTTCGTTCTGCATAATATCTATTATATTGTTTGATATTTCAAAGATATAGCCTCCTTCACGTGAGAAGCTGGTCGAAAAGACTGATTTCAACAAATATGCATGTGCGCACGCAGCTGATTTTTCCGAAATAGGTCTGTGCGCATGCGCACATTCACATCCGCAGAAATTCGCATTTCCGGCTATTGAGCTACAAGCCTAGCGCGTGAAGGAGGATAATGGCAGTTAAGAAGATGTTTCCATTGCATAAATTAATTTCAGGATTATAGCAAAAGTTTTCAATTTTCCAATACATGTTGTTGTTTTTTAGTTTTAAATTCTCTTTAAATTCACTGTACTCCAGTTTTCCAATATCACTTGTTTTTTGTGTAATTTTTCAATATCGGTTTTTATTTTCCTGCACATCACGTTAAGATGCGTATGAACCAAAATAAACATTTAGAAACATGAAACATGCTACCTTGGTGTGTCTAGAAGTGTTTGTAAAAAATGCGTCGAAAAACTGCCATTTTCTGACACATTTTGATGTTTCCTTGGCGATTGCTCAAGAGGCGGTGTGGATCATATTGTTTTGAAAAACATGCTGGAAACTTTGTTTCAGTGTTTCTTGTGTATGTTTCCTCTGGTGCATACCGGCCTTTACAATTTTTTAGGTTATTTGCCACAATTTTAGAACTTGACATTTCTTTTTTTTAAAAGATTTTTTTGCAATTTTTTCAATACAGTATTTTTGAAATGTCTGGTACATTTTGTTTTGAAATTTCTTATTACGTTTGTTTTATTGTAATGTTCCAGTAAATATTATGTTTACATTTTTCAGCGATATACTAACTGTATAAATTGGCGTTGTGATTGGCAATAATCGCTCTAATAGCATAAAATGTTTTGGTCCAGACTTGGTAACACGTGCATAATTTAATCTGTCTAAAAGAATATTTTGCACCGGCCCCAAATTTATGCATATTAGACAGGTTAACTGTACATTGTTTGATATTTAAAAGATCTAGCCTCCCCAGAATTTTTTCTCAAACTTTTCAACATGTGTTTTGGTCCAGACTTGGTAACCCGTGTATAATTTAACCTTTTTAAAAGAATATTTTGCACCGGCCCCAAGCTTATGCATTTAGACAGGTTCTACTGTACATTGTTTGATAATTTAAAAATATAGCCTCCTAAGAATATTTTTCCCAAAGTTATTTATTTTTTAAACTTTCCAGTAAACTTACAATATTTTATTTCAATTTCCATTAAATGTTCTGCTTACACAAAGTTGGACACCATTTCACACATCTTTACAATAGTTGACGCAACACATTTAACAAGTCGTTAAACTAGATTCTATAAAAATATTTATCAAAACTTATTAAGTCTAGATAGAGTATCGAACCACACGTGACCTTTCCTCCAGCAAGCATAATAAAACACGAAGGTCAAACCTCGCGTGACGGCCATATACTGGTCACTTCCGATATCATCTTATTTAAACTATTTAGTACACAAATTATCTCCGATTAATAAAATGTATAATTTTTAACTTACCGATCTCGTTTAAAACGCTGCTCCAATTGCTCTTCCCACGAACAGTCCATCGTTTAGAAATGCAACAAGGGGCTCTTCAACAGTAGGCTTCCATCAGCATCGCTGACAGTCGTCTGTCAAGGCTGTTCTGTGCTTCCGAATTGAGGTGTACTCACGTGTCCCTACGAGAATACGGCACGCGGGTGACGTCACGTGGCTCAGGAGGTCACGCGACGCCGCCCGCGTGCCCACGTGCCCACGGCCGACGGGAGAAAGGCCACGTGCGGCCGCCACAGTGCCATCCGGCGGGGGCGAACCGAACGACTGCGGCACGGAAGGCAACGATCGCTCGGGGGCGCCACGGGCATGTGTGTCTATATTTTGCTGCAGAAAACACGTGTATGGAATTTAAATTACAAAATAAGGCCGTATATGCCATCACATTTTGGGAGGGAAGGGTGGATAGAGTCCAAAATATTGGGGTGAACTATCACCTAAAAAAATCGCAGAAAAATTGTTTTTTTACCTTAAAAAGCCCACTTTTACCTTAGATTAATCCAGAATAATTGCATTTCTAAATCAGAACAATTGCACTTTTACTGCAAAAGTACAAATCCACTTTTATATTTTGCTGATTCGGTTGGAAATTTGTAAAATTTCTCAGAATTCGGGGGAAGAGAGATGTGCCCCAATATCCCCCTGGCCCCCTGCCTTATGTACGCGGCCTTTATAACCTTTGTTTTTTCTGCAAAATGCTGCCTAAGAATTTACCTTAGTTTGTAATTTTGCATCGCACATTTAAACTAAAAATTGCTTTTAATGTAGAATTAAAATATTTTGAATTTACTGAGTAAGAAATAGTTTATTATTGCAGGTGGTGATGGAGGCAAAGTGAAGTCGCGACCAAATTATGTTTCCAATTTTCATAACGTTTTGGCCAGGTGCTAATAATCAAATTACAAATAATAACATCATTAATTTCACTGTGGCCATTATAAAGTAGTCCATGGTGCCATGGAACCATAATTTACTTAATAATGTCTTTTCACAGTTAACGGGGTTTGAAACCCTATCCTTTTCAATGGGTCGGGTTTGCGAAGATACTCAAAGTAGAATGAGGGAGGTTTGGGTGGGGGTGAGAATTGTTTGGGGTGGTTTAATGGATCAGGAAGGGCATTCGATTGTCATTTTCACTTTAAAATAGTAGATTTTTTAAATTAAATTATTATTTAAATTTGTAAGATTTTACACTGTATTCTTGAGAACGTCTACCCAATGTGTAAAATAAAATCGGTATAGGAAAACAACTTAAGTTTGTCAAAAATACTTTTTACTAGAAAACGTGCTTTTCGAGCATAGAATCTCTAATAGAGACCCACTGGTAGGGCAATAATATGAAATAAATCCAGCTGTGATTTCCGTAAAAATCCAGTACACAGAAATAGGATTGCGAAATATTATTATGAGAATTACGTGATCATGTGGAAATGTCTCTAATTCGCATTTCGTTCGCATAGATGCTCGCATATATTAATAACTTTGTGAAATATAGTCTACCACCCAACGTCATTTATGTAAATTAAATCCTAAACAAGATCCTTTTGTTTTCAATACGTGTAGTAACACCCATATCAAATAATAAAGGTATTCCTAAATCATTTACTTTTGAAATTTCCAGTGTAACTTTTTGTAAAACAAAAGCGTGCTTACCAAGTGATTTTTGTGCATTGGATTTCTTGGAAACCCATGCTTATATGAACTAAATAAAAACATAAAAGTATATTATTTGATGAAAGAAGTCAACATTTTAATTAGATCATAGTTATCTGATGAACAACTCAAACAAGCTACCGAACGGTATCAATAAAACAAGCATAAATGAAGACGTAACCCTGAAAAATACAATACATTTCAATTGAGTTTTATCTCGTGTTGAAATTATGGCCAAATTTTAAAGGCAATAATAACTAACCTTCTCCCTCCAACATAACAACTGCATTTCATGGACGAGCTGAATTTTAAATTAATCAAAAACAAACAATTAAAATAGATAGTTAAATGTAACTTGGTAGCTTTCCCACATGGAAAAGAAATGCATTTCAAAAATGCATATAAATTGAGACACTGAAATGCATTACAAATGCATTGCAAATCATTGCAAATGCATTTCTTTTCCATATGGGTTAACCAAGGTTTTTTGAGAACGGATTAAAGGGTTTCAATAAAATTCACTTGAGGTGTCCACCAAGTTTGAGACTTACGACTTGCAGTTCTTGCAAAGCAGCAACAGTTACAGCACCAGCAACACAGGACTATTATGAGTACAATAACCACTGCAGGAATGCTGATCGACAGTGCGAGAACTGTAATCCAACTATTATTGAAAAACAACATCAACAAAAAACAAGATTTGATTAAGTCTCATAACTCCCCATCAACAATTTAAATTATGCATTTGCTTCAGTTTTTACACGATCGATAAGTTTTTTCGAATATGCTACACAACATCGTGTACAAATGAAGATATTAGACTTCATAAATTATGGGAGAAAAAATATAATAAACTAATTAAGGTTAATAGATCAGTATACATTCTATTTTCTTATCATCAATTAAAAGAAAAATTCTACTATAATTTACAAAGCAAAATCAAAAAATATAAATCATCATATGCATTGTATTCATATTAAAAGCATGTAAAACAAAATTACGGATACAAAACGACCCATTTAAAAATACTAGTGCCCTCTATGATGGATTCTGGGCAATTCAAATGAGGCACCTGAAAATGGTAAAAAAGTTTTTACAAATAACTCGTGAATACTCGCCTTTTGTCATCCCCGGATTTCGAAGCCAAGCTAATGTAAGTTTTTTTCACAAATTCATCCATCATAAACCAAATAGTCGAAGTGATCCAAAAGGGCCACGAGTGTTGGTCTAGGTATGATAGGTTGAAGAAAATAAAAATATTCAAATTCACTAAAAATATTTATTACTATAGGATCAAAACAAAATGCAAAAATCATTGATTGCTGTTGAAAAAACGACCAATTTGGTAAGTGGCATCGATGTGCCACATACAAATCTAATTATTCTATCATTCCTGAGCATATATTCATAACCAAATAAACTAGAACCCTGTTAAACAATTTTTTTCAGGGACCAGACTTTTAGAACATCTTAGGCGAGAAAAATTACATTGTAATTGTACTTTCAGGACAATGAAATTTCACTTCCTAAGCGGGTACTACTGTATTTTTAGTTCACAGAGATGATTAAAAACATCTCTAATGATGTGCCTCCAAAATCTTATACCTAGTTTAAATGTGCCATGGAATTAAAGAAGGTTGGCATTTAATAATTCGAATTTTTTCTGTGAAAGCAAATTATGATCAACTGTAATTGTACAACTAGCTCATAATATGTAGCTTTAAATATAGACACAAAATACAATTCAATACACAATGCTGGACAAGTAATAACCCAATCGTGTCACTGCAGTGTTTAGTACGTTGCGATTGTTCATACTAATAGACTGTCGCTGGGCTATGATCTTTTAAGAATACAAAATTCGTAAAAACTGACTGTGAAAAAAATATTGAACGCTTCGATTAGAAGAAAAAAATAATAGAACGTTCTAAATAAAACGTGAATCAAACAACTAGTCTGTTCCAGTTGTTAGGAAACTTGTTATCTGTTTATCAAAACTACTGAATTTACCTTATCAACGTATCTTTTTGATAAACCTCCACGATTTTCAGACGATAATAAACAAAATATAGTACCTGATGACACCAAACAAGAACAAACTTGAACGGAAAATCACGTGAATTTGCACGTGCATCATGGCACCATTTGAGTGCAGGAAATTTTTCTCTGCCAAACAAAAAGAGATTAAATAAAAATACAAATTCTTTAAAATAGCTTGATGGATCAGCAAGTGCATCATATTATTGTTTTTCAGTTTGAAGTGGTATTTTTTTAAATTAATAAATAAGTTTGAAAAATGTCCGTTAATTTGCATGTGCAGCATGAGAATGCAAATTATCGGACATTTATCAAACTTCTTTATTAATTTTAAAAAATCTACCAGTTCAAAGTGAAAAACAACAATATGATGCACTTGCTGATCCATCATGCTAATTTAAACAATTTTTATTTTTATTTAATCTCTTTTTGTTTGGCTGTGAGTGTCGTTGCAAATTTACCCATTGAAAGGGATAGGGTTGTAATCCCTCTTAATAATACAAATTCATACAAATATGAATAAAAACGTAGCTAACGAGAACTGAAATCAAGTATAAACTACATTCAATATTCGATAACAACAGCAGTTGCTTAAGAAAAAAACTTTAATCTGAATACTTTAAGATACAAATTCGACAACTTCGTTCAACTTAAAACATTCATATGAAATTATGCATAAAAAAACTGAAAACTACACAAACTATTAATTGTATAATTTTGTGTACAAACTTTGTGTTGTACAAGTTTTTCCCCCAACGTTTTATGTGAGCGAAGAATACTTATGTGGCATAAAAAAATGCAAAAACGTCATTTTGATAACTATTTCTGCACAATGTTGTCGATAATAAGAACAATTCAAAATATAAAATGGAAAAAAAACTCAACACAATGTTGTTTCATCAAGATGTCCCGCTGGTATATCACATCTAGTGAACAAAAACGTTTTTCACCACTAGTTTATCACAGCAATCCAGTTTTATCTATTGCGTGGAGCTATAAGGTGGCGCTGCAATAAAACAGTAAACATTAAAAAAATTTAGTCCGCATTTCCAGCTTATTAAAAATATTACAAAACCACTCTTAAAATGTGATTATTTACGTTTTAATTGTTCCACATTGACTGTTGAACGATCCCCCAGGTAGTTTTCAGGTTCATATCCACTGCTGTGCATGGAGACTCCGTGGTGTACTCGAGGATCAGGATCCATATATTCATTTGGGCGACCTTGATTAAAATTCAATAGCAATTTTAGACCAAAAACCAGATTTGTTACATCCAATGCCATGCTTCGGTGCATAACTTTTTACGTTACACTTTACGTAAACTTTATGAACAATCCACATTAGGCTCATGGCCCAATCAGCTTGCATCCATATGTAAAACAGCGCCACAGAAGGTACATTTTTTTGGACCATGCGCTCACATGGTTTCCCCACAAATAACATAATCAACTTCTCTGACTTTTCCAGGTTTTAAAACAAATTTCCCTGACCATCTTAAACAACACAAATTGCTTTAATATTGTTAAAGCTAAAGATAAAAGCAAAAATATCGGATCTTTAATCCCGAAAAATGCAATTTTACTGCAGGATATTCGTACTTTACTGGACAAAAATTGCTTTTTTACCACAGAAAAATCAGATTTTAACCATAGAAAATCAGATTTTTAAAGCAGAATAATTGGATTTTCTATACCGAAAAATGCATTTTTACTGCAGAAAATCTTATGTTTATCACGAAACTAAAGTTCCGGACTTGAAGTTTAACATCAGTAGTGGACGTTCTATAAAGTCTAATGACTTCCACCCTCATTCTGTCCATATGGTGTCCACAGTCCAGCAAACCAACTTTAGAGTTTAAAGTTCAACAATTTTCATATTGAATTTCCCTGACTTTCCAAATATTACATTTTTTCCCTAACTTCTCCAGGTCTGGGGGAACCCTGGCTCATAATGTAAATGTTACGTAGAATTTAACGCAAAAAACGTAAGCCCTGAAACACGGAACTAGAAAACTTTACATCAATTATTATCACAAATTCGAATGCAAAAACAATATTTCTTGATGACACATTGAAATTAACACCACATGTAATCTTTATTTCTAAAAAAAAACCTATCAATTCGAAAATTGAACTACCATCTGAAAACTTTGCAATATCCATTAAATTCAACTTTGACCAAGAGCTGCCCTTAAATGCTGATATTTGAAGCTAAGTATCCACTAAACGAAACAAAAACAAACATCAAACATACATAAAAAGCTCTTAAAACAAAGTTTTCAGCATGTTTTTCCAAACATGTGTGGCAAATTGTGTCAAAAAAGATACAAAAAAAACGAGTGTATGCACCTATTTCACATTTCGAGAAACAAGGCGGAGCTTGGCATATTTCAAAATGAAAACCCCATGGTTCAATGCTCTACATCATCAACTACGTCACGAAACATTTGAGAAACATTTTTTCCTTTGATCCTGACATCCTTTCGAGCGATCGCTACGAAACATCAAGAAACATCGAAATGTGGGGAAAAAACGGAGGTTTTCCCCACATGTTGACAAACACTTCTGGACACATCAATGTTTGTATGTTTATGTTTGTGTTTCTCTAATGTTTCGTTTGGTGGATACCCTCCTTTAGAGCTAATGTTGCAATTCGCTACTTCCCAAAGGCTAGTACAGACCTTTCGGGAGGCCTTCCGAGAACAACAATTGGTCATCGCGAGGTCCCTGCCGCTGCGCATACTGACCAGTAGCCGGAGGAAGCTGATGTTGATGTTGAGCAGCGTAAAGATGATTAGTATAACCAGGGTCATGTGACACAGGAGCGTAACCCTGGGCGTAAGGGGTCATCATGGTAGTGTTGACGATGGTACCTGAAAACAAAAGGAAAATGTTTAAAATCTGAATGGTATAAAGTTTTTAATCAATAGGAGCTCTTTAAAATGAGCCATAGATTCCACTTCCACCCTCTTAAGGTGTCTGGGAGCATTGAACTTACTGGCAGGGTTGGAAGGCTGCATTACTACCACTTGTTGATTGTTTCTGGCACAGCAGCAACAGTGGCAGCACCAGCAGCACAGGCCAATAATGATAATAAAGATCAGTAGTGGTAAACCAATTACCAGTGAAAGAAATCCAGCTGCATTATCACTACTATGGGAAACAAAAACAAATGGAATACTGAGTTTTAGATGTTGGCACCCATGAAAATTGTGATGATTTAGAGGCGGCTATATATGCTGACCAGACCCCCACTTTTTATTATAAAAGTCTACAAACAAGTAATTTATATGCAAACAGTAAGGCCCTATCTCATTAAACCAAATTTTAAACCGTTTTATAATTTGTAGTTTAGCTTTTTTTTGCCTAATGTTTTTTAACCTTTTTCAGCACATGACACAACAAACAAGACCTAAAGGTGCGTATCCGCCAAAAGAAACATTAAGGTGGGTATCCACCAAAAGAAACTTACCACACAAAAAACATACATACACTTACAAACATTGATGTGTCCAGAAGTGTTTGCGAACAATGTGGAAAAAACCGATGTTTTTTGATGTGTCATAGCGATTGCTCGAGAGGCGGTCCAGATCAAAGGAATTTGCCACACATGTTTGGAAAAACATGCTGAAAACAATGTTTTAGTTTGTGTATGTTTGATGTTTATGTTTATATTTCTTTTGGTGGATACGTAGCTTTAGACACAAAAAACATACACATACAAACATTGCTGTGTCCAGAAGTGTTTGTGAAACAATGTGTCGAAAAACTGCCATTTTCTGTCCTGGCGATCGCTCAAGAGGCGGTCTGGATCAAAGGAAATTTGCGACATATGTTTCGAAAAACATGCTGGAAACTTTGTTTCAGTGTTTTGTGTGTACATATGTGTATGTTGTTTTTGGAAGGATACCGACCTTTAAAAAATTGCGGCGGCACACTGGTTCAAACAGTAGTGTATAAAAGGTCCAACCGACAATTTTCCTTGCTTTTAAAAACCTTGTTTTGGCATTTCAAATTTTAAAAAATTGGGAATGTAAAATATTAATTGACAGTAAACTATAGATATTACTGAAAGCAAGGTTTAAAAGTGCTTTTTCACATTAGATGATTCAGAATTTGATCATTTGAAAATTGGATTCACCGAGATTCGCTAAGATTCAGATGAGCCTAATTGCACAAGAACAAGGAATACCAGAAACAACCTACAGTACAGTACTTACATATAAATAGTCAAACAGAAAATATTACTTACTCCATTGTTGTTTGATATTCGGTCATTAAAGAGTTGAACTGTTAACTTCCCACAGCAAAGTCTTGAATCACGAAGCCCCAAAGATTATCCTTGAGTTACAAAAAGAGGGCGCCCTAAAACCTATGACAGTGATGACCGATAAGCCTATATTTGGATCAAAAAAACAAATATTGCTACCTTGACAGCTTGATAACGCCGTCGAACAGCACATTTTTATTTACATAAACTAGATAAAACCTTCATGTACACTGTAAGTTATCATCTTCCACGAAATACAGTCTACAATAGATATGGTTATTTTGAAAATCAACATTAGGTACTGAATTTGGAAATTCGATCTTATCACAATTACTTTTGCGACGACATCACCAATTTTTCTGTCAGAAGCATTCAAGAAATGTTTGATCCCTACATGTTTTTTTAAAATTTGTTTTTACAATTTTCAAACTACAGTTGTAAACAAACTGAATTTTTCATGTTTGGGTAATTAAATATTTCTAGTATATTCCATTGCCAAATTGTTGATTATTGCAGATGGAAGAACTTCAAGACAAGAAAACTTTTCCGGTATTTTTCTAATAATGTGAAAATTTTCAGGTATGCTGGTTGACCAATCTTTCGTTGTAATACTGGCAAGTCAAGGTTAATTAAAGCGCCTCTTTTTTAATTAAACATTCACTATATTGAATAATTTCATGAAACATCTGGGTCCAAGAGCACATCCAATGATACATATAGTACCAAGAACACATGCTGACTAATCCTATACAAAACATCTGGTAACTTACAATCATACACAATGAATATTAATTACATTTGGCAGAACAAGGTTAAAAATATGTCAGTTGCAGGTATTATATATAAAACACGGGTTTAAGTGCCAAAAATGCACATTTTTATTCAATAATTTGAATTTTCAAATTATAATCCACGTTTCGTCATATTTGGCAAAAAAGTTTATGAATCTCTTGCTAATTAAGCAATTCAAATGCAGGCCGTAATTTATCGAAATTAGCCTCCTACCACATGTTGAAAATTTCGGTAATAAAACGTACAAAAAGATCACAATATTTGTAAAACCCTTTTATACCTGCACACCTGACCGAACATTTGTCTGGCGATGACGTCACCAATAGTTAACAAACAGACTCGAGGTCGCATGGTGAAAGTTCGTAGTCTGTTGTTTATAAATGTCAGATAAGTAGTTTAAATAGCCTCTATGATTCTTACATTGTTCTGACACAATATGCAGCGATTCCAGGAATCAACCGAGGTCAATACATAATTAAACAAGATATTTTAATTTACAACCAGACTGGTCCAAACGATAAACGCTTACAGTCATAATAAATTATCACATTTGATAAATGAAAATTTCAACTACAATTCACAATTGTGTGCTAAAGGTATAAACTCCGCAAATCGTAACTAAAATTCACTAATGTGTGAATTGAAAATTAACTTCTTTTTATCTTATAAGCGATTTCCGGGAAACTATTTGTACAGAAATCGCTTGTATATCGATAACAGACTTTTTGAAACCTTGAAGCCTTTTTTTTTTAAATCTTGAAGAAATATGCAAATAATTCGATTGCAAAACAAGTAAATTTCCACAACAAAATTTAAAACTTCTTACCCTGTAGAATTAAGATTTCCAATATGGTGTCAATGTTGGCTTTGTAAATAAATGCATATGAACTTAAAAATTTTCCTAAGTATGAACACGAGGTGCTTTCAACAGAATTAGACCAGCAACTGAACATGAGAACACCACGCCCATCCAGACCTCAGAAAAATGGTACTAGACCGAGTACTAGATCGCGAGAATTGTACTAGGCTATAATTAGTTTGGTTTCAATGCATATTTTTAATTAAATTCATACAAACACCTGTGACGTCACACCATTATAATGGCATGTTGGCTTTCCCGCCTTTTTTCGTTATCGAACATGTTCGATAACATGCACGTGCACGTGCATGCTAAAATACTGGAATCCAAAAACAGAAAATAACACGAAAATTTGACATTAAAAGTTGGATCGATCCAAAACTTGTACTAAGGGAGATCAATTTTTAGTACTTTTTGTTAAAAATTTTCTGTTAAGTTGTGTTAGCGAAAATTAGCGAAATTGACATTATGCTTTTTGACTAAATTTTTTGGAATAATTTCTCACTGACGATTTTGGTCAAACTGCAGATCAAGAAAGGCATACCATAGTGTTTTTCAACCTGTATGCCACAAAGTACTAACAAACAACCGGGAATTTCCCCGTTTCCTGAATAAATTTGTATTCACTTTTACAAACAGGGACTTTACCCCTCGTGTCACCCAATTTTCATTAAAATCACTCAAACCAGTTCAGCAAATGCAAATTGTTGCGAATGTGTACATGCGCTCGCTCCATGAATTCGCAAGGTCACGGACATTAGCTGCGCATTGAACATACAATACTAATCGACTTGAAACCTACTTGAAAACCGATTTGGATAGAATCATTGCAGCATGCACATTTAGATGAAACTATCCAGATCCGCTTTCAGTTGGGATGGAATTCATTACGTCACGTGAATTCCATCCTTGAAAGGCGGGAAATGGTTGAATTTTATCACCTCGGAAAAGTAGGAATCTATGCTGGAAATTTGTGTCAAACGCCAGTTTATACTTTAAATTTGTGTTAAACACCAGTTTATATTTGAAATTTGTGTTAAACACCAGTTTATACTTGAAATCTGTGTTAAACACCAGCTTATACTTGAAATTTGTGTAAAACGCCAGTTTATACTTGGAATTTGTGTTAAACACCAGTTTATACTTGAAATTTGTGTCAAACACCAGTTTATACTTGAAATTTGTGTCAAACACCAGCTTATACTTGAAATTTGTGTAAAACACCAGTTTATACTTGCAATTTGTGTTAAACACCGGTTTACACTTGAAATTTGTGTAAAACGCCAGTTTATACTTGAAATTTGTGTTAAACACCAGATTAAACTTGAAATTTGTGTAAAACACCAGATTAAACTTGAATTCTGTGTCAAACGCCAGTTTATACTTGAAATTTGTGTAAAACGCCAGTTTATACTTTGAGTTTGTGTTAAACACCAGTTTATACTTGAAATTTGTGTCAAACATCAGTTTATACTTGAAATTTGTGTTAAACACCAGCTTATACTTGAAATTTGTGTTAAAACCAGTTTAAACTTGACATTTGAGTTAAATACCAGTTTATGCTTGATATTAACTAAGTTTGTATGAAATTTGATGACAAAATGAATACTTATTTTATTAATAAAAGAATATTAAAAACACACTAGTGCTAATTTAAAAAAGGTTCATAACTGTTGCTTAATATCTATTTTCAGAGCAACGAGGCTAATCTCCGATTAAAATTTTCTGACAATGTATACATATGGAAAACAATAGTCCATTAAGATCTTTAACTTACATGATGCAAAACACAAACAATGCCATGGACTAATCGGTTAACATTTTCTGTTCTAAAGTTGATCCAACTCGAACTAGTGTAGTGAACTGTATGCTGGAGCTGAAAACAAATTTACACAAATTTTAAATGGATTTCCATTTCTTAGATACCTGGATAACTTAAGACTCTTGAGTTGTTTTTATATTTATACGTTTTGTATATTCCACAGGCAGCCCTGTCCGTTCGTCTTGATAGCCCTCAGGCTTGGAATGACCATTATTAGTCATGGAGGTTGTGGCCATTTGTTGGTAGCCTTGTAACGTGGGATCCATGTGCTCGTTTTGATACGCTGGATTAAGGTTAATGAACAATGAACAATGAACAATTAGGGTCAATTAACGTGTTTAACTATAATTAAAGCACAACAGATAATAAAAACCCTTAAATCAAATCACTGTCACGGGAGTAATCATATCAGATAACTTTTGACTTTCTCTTAAAGCCCCACGCTATAAAAATGGAAATACAATCTTTGATGGAATAACTACTGTTAGGAGTTAGAAACTTGAACAGTTTACTTTTCATCTATTGATGAGACATGACGACTTAGGGGCCACGACGGTCCATACATCCCCCAAAGATTTCTAATTTTCCTGCCGGATAGCTAACAATCTGGTTAAATTCTGGACAACTTAACCTAATTTAATCAATTTAATAAGATGTCCGGTTTTCTGATGGTTAACTTTTCATCTATTGATAAAACTTAGTGAAAATTTCTTTAGGGGTCAGTACCGTCCATAAATATCCCACAAGTTTTCTAATTTTTTTAATTTTTTGAAAAAGTAGGGTGTCCTAACAATTGTGTGAAACATACAAAGACCCATCTTACAAATTTCCAAGCACCCGTCTCCAGTGGCGGCAAATGGACAAGTGCCGCCTGGGCCCCAGTACCCTCTTAAAAAAATGAATATTTTAATTTAATTTTTCTGAGTGAATGCTTTAAAGTAATTTTAGTGTAGCCCATTTCACTCCATTACTCCATTACACATGGACCCAGGCCCCTAAAATTCGCAAGGACCAGGGGAAAAATGACAGAAAATCATGCAGATGGGTAACTAATTGGAAACAAGAGAAACATTTAAGTTGTGGCTTTCAGCAATCAGACCATTCATAATTAAAACCATATGGAGATAAGTCTACCAAAAATAGAAAGGAATGTAAAAACATTGATATATTTTGAAATGGGCCTCATTAACAGGTCGCCAACTTGGCCTTTTTCCTTATATATATATATATATCTCCCACTGCCCGTTTCGCTACAAATTTGAGCTAGTGAAATTTGAATGACCCATTACTGTTAAACAACCATTAGATTTCCATTTGTTTACAACTCACTGAAGTGGATTGCTGATGATTTTAAAATGTGTAGTTTAGCTATAATTGTAATTTCAGTAAATCTACAATAAATTTTTTTATTGCAACATAGAAGGGATTTTTCAGTACTCACATTTCGTGGGACAATCTGTAAGTAGCAAATGATTATCTGGAGTCCCTTGATAACCACTCGAATGTCCCTGTTGGGCGTACTGCCCGGGTGACTGCTGGTAATGTTGATGTTGTTGATGGGCATAAGGTTGACTCAAGTAACCCTGGTTGGGTTCCTGTGAGTATCCAGTTGGTAGCTGTGTGTAACCCTGGTTATAAGGGGACATTAAGGTGGTGTTGACCACTGTACCTGAAAAACAACCAAGATTGAGACCTCGTACTCATTTGACGACTAAGAACAAGCATGGACAACTCAAGATAGATGTGTTAAGTTGTGTGAACTCACTGTTATTAGGATTGGATGGATAGAGAACCACCTGTTGCGGAGGTTTGGCACAACAGCAGCATTGGCAACACCAGCAGCACAGGAAAATGGCACTCAGAAGAATAAGGATAGGAACGACGATGACCAGTACCATTAAGATTTCGTCACTACTTTGGAGAAAGTTTTGAAAATATAAGAAAAACAACTTTTCACATTTTTGTTGTTGTTGTGTGAATTTGTTAAGAGCAATGCTTGAAAGGCAAAATACGCAATGACTATTCATGTATACACACATGACACACAAGGGTAAATATACAGTATTTATCCAAATTAATTTCGGAATACTACAGTAGATTCCGGTTAATTAGGACTGTTTTTTTAAGTGGATATTCCAACCAATCGTTATCCACTGTTAATCAAAATATCTTTAAGATTCAGCTCATAACTATGAAAAGAATTTTATATTTTTTACTTCATATTTGTATGTAATTCTTTAAATGCATAAACATGGAAAAGAATTTTTGTAACTACTCATCTGTCCCATAATAATTCTATCAAAATTTTATAATATTGAAAGCAATCCCTCCATTAAAAACAAAATAAATTAACAGGAAGCAATTAGCAAAAATAATCCTATCACTTCCGGAAAGACGTCACTAATGACGCAATGGCCTTCTAAATTTCATATTTAAAATAGAACAGCCCCAATTATCCAGAAATACTGAAAACCTAGTTGAAATTACGTTTCTACGACATGAAACTAGATCCAAAAGTAAAGTTTCGGTTCTGTACTCACTCCATCCCCATCGTTGATGGTTGATCGTTAAAGGTGTTCGAAAATAGAACGTAAACAAAATGGCGTCGAGTAGTAACCAGGTTCTTCAAGCTCAATATATCAATTTAAATGGCCAATCGGCGCAATTTATTCCAGGGGGCGCGCAGATAGAGAGGATGACCGATAAGCTTAAAACATGGGACTGTAAAATGATGGTAAATGGAACACCAAATATTGACATTTTGATAAAATAATCATCAAATCCTCACATAGGCTTATCGGTGTATGGGCCTGATGTGATCTTGTTCCAGTTCTCGCACACATGGACATAATCACGTGGTTGAAAAGGAGCTTAAGTTCAGGAATGACGTCATTCGTGACTTTCAAATAGATGCATGTAATAAACATTTGCAAAAATGACTTTTTTTCATATAAATATACATTCCGGATAATGTGACCACATCTTTGGTCCTTTTATGTGGGTGTTTCAACTAATAATAACTTAAAGGGTTTACGCATATTAATCAGCTCTTGCTAATGTAGCCCTAATAAGCGGCTTGTCTCATTATCTGAAATTTAAACCACCTATTTATTAAAAAAATCGGTTTTGTGTGAACAATCTTCCAGTTATTGCAAACATATTTGATAAACCATGCAATGACGAATTTAAAAGGAATGAAATACATACGTACCAGACCAATCTTCAGACTCCAATCAAGCTTAATAGAAAGATATCACATATCCTTGATAAAAATGATATTATCATGTGTTTGTCCTACAAATTTTATTTTTTCTCACGAAATTCTACATTAAACTGATTGTTTAAATACGATTTTATTTAGTTACACTATAATGCCGGCAAATTCAAAGATCACTAATCTTACTGATAAGTACTTTGAAATTGAAAGCCATATATTGGTATAACAAATTTGGTAAATTCAAGACATTTCTGAACAAATTGATAAATTGAACTGCAAGTTTATACATCCAGGGAACCAATAAAAAAAATCGGCGTTTCTTAAGGGGGTATAGTACCTATCACTTTCAATGGGTGAAATTTCAAAACACAATCACAACCAAACAAAAATAGATTAAATGAAAATAAAAATTGTTTAAAATAGCTTGATAAATAAGCAATCGAAATTGATCGTCGTTTTTCACTTTGAAACGGTAGA
>JAQGBW010002067.1:0-21586 GCA_034698625.1 Julus scanicus
CTCAAGCTGCAGCTTAAGCTTGAGATGCAGCTTACCTGAGGCGAAGCTTGAGGTGAGCAACTGTGGTACGGGGGTTATTCTAGTATCTTTCATGTAGTGTTTCTCTCGTTGTGTAAGTTGGACAAATTAAAGAAAGCAAATCTGATTTCAGATTTTATTTGCTTCAGGCATCATCAAAAATGAAAACATTACAATAACAAATTAATTTACATAATCTGTTGAGCTGGACATCTAGTGGTAACAAACATGGCCTGCAATTTTTTTTGAACTGAATTGGAAACCCTGGTCAGCTTTAAATGATTGTTGTCAGTTTCTCTAAAAATTGGCCATTACCTTGAACCTTCTTTCATTCCTTAAATTTCCTTTGATTGGGATTTGTGGGTTAAAATAGTCAAACTAAATGTATTCATAATTGGGATGCTTTTCATAACCTTTAGAAGTTGAATCCTTTCAGATGATTATTCTTGGTGAATATTAAAAGTTTTACAAATAATTTTTAAGATAATTTTAAATGCATATAGGATGCAAGTAGTAGTTATACTATCTGATTGACACTTGCCAAGATCTGGGTAGGCAATTTTCGCTTTGGTTTTCCACAGATGTTTCCAAGCAAACGCTGAACTAGTTCCTTTAATGTCCATTGTCTTAGATGCCTTTGGGCTGTGTTACTTTATTCATACGACCAACTATTTCATTGTTTGCACAATATAAACCTTTAGACTGCACCTTTTATAAATAACCTGTAACCAGCCCATGCACGTATCAAAACTTTGCACACTTTTTTTAGAGGAATGTTTGAAAAACCATTTATAAGACACATTTAAATTATGTCTAATGCGAAATATAGACTTTCAGTAACAAATCTAGACCATACTATATTTATTATAATGTATGCAATTTTAGGATTATAACAAACAAATACCCAAAGCAATTCAAGACAAAATCGGTCACTGTCTGACTATACAGAGTACTCTTTAATTGGAAGATATATATTCTCTTCAACAGCATATACGAAAGTTTCGATGTTAATTAATTATTTTTATTGCTAGTTTTTTAATTATGATATATGGAATACAAATATTTTGCCCTAGGATCCTTGCATAATACATTCGTGACTTCATATCTGATCTTTTTTCTGCTTTGGTTTTTACATTGGTTTGCAAAAATTGGCATGTGATTGCCACATAATGGATGTGTTGCTTAGCAACTGTTGCCATGGCTATCATCTTGAGACGTCAGAAAAACTATTCAATAAAATGGTCCTCTGAATCTGACGGAATCAATGACTTCAAAGAGTTAGCATCTTCTTCTTTCTTCTATAAATATAAACTAAATTCACTAAGTTTATCTGTCGGTAAACAATATTGCTACATATGACTAGTTTCAACAAATTGTTTAGCTAGCTTGAATAAATTCGACTACTGTTCCTGTATCCTCGCATCACGTCATCCTCTTTAAATTCTAGCAAATATACCCTTACTATTTAGGGCTAAAATCGATGATAGTAGGGAGTGAAAGTAGTGCATTTTCTTTAGTTTTTATCCAACCTAAGCTGAGATTTTTTTATTGCAGAAATCGAGTGGCCTTGAAAATTGGCATACATGGCATGATCGATACTAGGCACTTCTTATAGCCCTCATCAATTTCAGGTAAATTTGTAAAAAAATGTTTCAAACTAATCTTTGTAAAGTATCATTTTCACATATACAAATGCAAGGGGAACTTTCATATTTCCTTAAAAATCTTAATTGTGCATTCTTACAACATAAAATTTATGAATTATTATTCTTTAAAGACCTTATGAATATATTTTTTTCTTGATTTAAAATTATTCGGAATTTTTGCAATTTGTTGATAATTTGATATTTGACAAAATAAACCTATTGAAATTTAGACAATTTGATATCTTTGGCAATCACACCACTTATTTTTTCTTTGGTTTTATTTAATTATATTTTATGTTGATGAGGGAAATTTATGTATGTTGAATTTGTGTAGAAATCTAGTTACTCATCACGAGTTGCTCCTCCACATGATATAATCAAGTAGTCGAAATTTACAAATGAAGTGTTCGAATGTCGTAAAAAATGCTATTTGTGATAAATGGGATTTAGTGATAAAACCTGGTCTGATAGTCGACAAAAACATTGGTTTGGAAATGTTTCCACTTTTCTATTGACTAATGGGAGAATTTTCAAAATCGATGCTTGCTCTAGATCTTGTGTCGAGAAGTGTCCTCGAATATATTTTCCATCCCTATTTTCAAATTAAATTGCTGCTCTTTATAAAGCAAAATTTTGACATTTTATTGTATAATAGAGGGCTATTATACAGTAGGGTGAGCCAGATCTAATCCTGCTTTCAAACGAATGAGCAGTAATGTGACAGCCAGGCTCTATCAGGTACTTCTACTCATAATTGATAGTACTAATGACAAATGGCATTCCTACATTCCAATTTATAAAATGTTTGAACAGTCTGTGATCTGAGATGCTAAGGTAAACTTGAATGGTAAAATGGTTGAGAGGTCACGAATTTTTCAAGCACACTATCATCATTTATAAATAATTAATTGATAAAACTTAAGCCAAAATATTTGTTTATTCAATGGGTATATTTCTCGTTATTTATTAAGTAGAAAATACAGGACTAAAATGTGTGGAGTTGGAGACAACTGCCATAATACGTTTTTGCGTTTAAGTAATAAGTAAAAGCATATAGACCTAACGTAGAACAATTTCTCTATTAAAATGGAATATTAAACGATAGCAATAATTTATTTTCTGTTGATTAAGCTAAATTAGGTTTACGATCAGTATATGGCATGCTTAAAGTTCTATTGCTTGGATAATTTTAAATATAAGCTATCTAAATAGCTATCATGCATGTTTAAATTTAGATGGAGGATTAATTATATTTTCCTTTAATTACAATACTAACTCCAAAGTTGCTGATAGTGCCACCTACATGTCTCATCAAATGGAAAGGGTGCATTCCTGTTTAAGTAATTCTTGTGAGTAATATTACTACATCCCCTTCTATTGGTGTTTCATGTTTGTAATATTGATCCAGCCAAAATACAGAGCTCGTTGTGGATCCAACCACTACAAAACTTCTAAGAAGGGAAGGCATGTAGTCTGTACACTAGGGACTGGGCGAGTGAAGTGTATGCATAAATGATTATTCTGCTACCCAGATTTGCTGCGAGGGAGTTTTAGGCGATGTAGGTGGTTTAGACGATACCACCTAAGTTTTTTCGTTGACAGTTGCAATCGATTTTGAGCATGGTTGGCCTTCATTCGCTTCCCATAATTGCTAAACTGAGAAAGCTGGATGCACCTATCTACTTTTATGCCTTTTAGCATCACATTTGATTGGACCATGGAAAGCAAATTCACGCGTTCCTATATTTATAATGTAGTATACTCTATGTATTCCTGCGCTGAATGCATACTCATCAGTCTGGAATATCAGAAGTTTATATGTATGAATAGGCAAAGATAGGTGCATTTCCTGTCTGAATGTAGAAGATCAGGAGATGATAGAATGACAACGAGATAAGCTGATCCTTAATTTTGAAAGTGTGGGTGGCCAACAACCATAACTCTACCATTATTACTTCCAAAAGTGCACCACATAATGTTACTTTCAGTTTTAAAATAAATTTAAGCATCAACATTTGTACATAATGCAAGGCCCTGTGATATCTCCATGCCATACTTTTTTTAAGGTATCTGCAGAAGTCATTGCCAATGTTGTATTACTTGAAATTTTAATTGCAAATTTTGCCACGTATGTGCCACCACAAAAGATAAATTTAACTTGCATGTTTAGGCAACTTCTTTTTTTTTGCCAAAAGAAAGCTTTTAATAAAAGTTTAAAATGTAACTAGGCTAGACAAGGAAGATTCTCATATAATTAAAGTGGAACCTCCATTGTCCGAGTTAATTTGAACCGAGCCTACGTCGTAAAACCTAAAACTGATATAATACGGATGGACGAGGCCATTTCATATTCAAAATTAATTATACTAATATTTCCCAAATATAGCGAGAAAATATGTCCCAACCTCACTGCAATTCATCTTTGAATAACAACGACTTGAAAATTTAAATGAATACTATTTTACCTGTTAAACACTGTTGAATTTTTAGCAAATTTAAACTGTTGATGTGACTTGAAACAAGGAAAAGTCCACTTTGGCGCTTTTTGTAGAAAATTACATGTATTTGTTTAGGGCTGCCGCTAATAAATTATTACATACAATATGAGGGTGTACAGCTGCCTTGTACAAGGCCGTATATATGGGGTGGGGGGCATATTACGGATAGATCCACTCCCTTCCCCCGAAATCCAGGAACTTTTAAATTTCAACCCGAATCGGCAAAATATAAAAGAGGAATTGCACTTTTGCAAGTATGCCTTTTCTGCTCTAGAATTGGAATTTATTATTCTTAAAAGCGATATTTTTCTAAGCTAAAAACGCGATTTTTTGAAGGTAAAAACGCATATTTTTTAAAGGTAAAAGCGCATATTTTTTAAAGGTAAAAGCGCATATTTTTTAAAGGTAAAAGCGCATTTTTTATGGCCAAAATAGTCCACTTTAAGATTCTGAACCATATCCCCTCCCCCTAAAAATATGTGATGATATAAATACGGTCTTGAGTGATTATGACTGTATACGTTATTGAAAAATCATCCATTATATGCGATTTTAGCACATTGGCACCAGACGCGCTGCAATCGGTATTGAAAATATCCACAAAGCGTAGTTAGTCCAATTCAAATTTTGAAAATATGTAATTTTTATGTAACTTGTTAAGGAATCAATATTGGTTTTAGAATTTTCATCCACAGATTCAGAAAACTACATGCTACGAAAGTGCAATTTATTTCGGGATATTTAAAATAAAGGTTTTTATCTAAATTGCAAAGCCAAGTTTTGAACTCTGTTTAGTGTTCAGCTCGGGTGGGATACTGCAGAGATGGATCGTGTAGACCTGGTACACATCCGGAAGCGGGTAAGCCTCCTTCATTGGAGTCCCCATTGTGGGGGGCATCGACGGCTCCTCACACCCGGGCGTGGGTATCCAGTGAAGCTCTGCCTTGGCAGGGTGGAGGGTACTCATTAACGAACCCACGGTGGGCATGAGCCCACCGTGGGCCCTATGTTTACGTTTTATGTCCCCACTTTTTACATGAAATCACCAAACTTCGGGTTCGAGTCCCGACCCTCACTGCTTTTTTAATTTTTTTTAAAAAAAAATAAATTTGTTGAATTATTAATCATAAGCCAGCCTATGGGAGCGTTTTCCACCTAGGTCTCAATTTTTTAAATTTCATTCGTCACGAGTATGTAATATTCATTGTTTGGCAATCGTAGAAGAAACACTTGTATACTAGATGTTAATCTCGCCCTTACTGTAAAGCGGGCCATTGAATTGTTTCCCAGTTGTTATACTTTTGTTGGATTTCTTTTTAAATGACAGAAACCTCAGGTTGTGTTAATTACGGCATTTGTACAGCTCAATTAAGCTATTTTGGGGGTTCTAATTCGTGTTTTAAATCAACTTTTCGCACCTGTAATGTACAATTTGTATCGACTCTTCTTGACTTATTACTGCTCACACTTGACACTGGGCGGCGTGATTTGTTTTTCTAAATTACGCAACTTCCGGTCCCCATTTTTCAAAATGGATGACCACAAATTTCTTGATCGCGTCAGGAAATTTTCGGTAGAAAAAATCTTTCAAACTTATTAGAAAAAAAGTGTGACAATTGGTACTTGAATTAAGCTTTTTCCAGCAAATTTATTGAACACTCCGAGTATGCAACATCATTTTAAGAACAAAAATAGTACATTTTTAACAAGTCATAAACATAAATTTTGTATGATACGGAAGTTACTGTATGTTCCCGCCTTTTTCCACTATTGATCGGCATTTCTAAAGTCTGCCGCCAGGTTGCGCTGTGAGCTCGGCTTTAAGCTCCTCCTCTATCCGGAAGCTCGTGTTTTCTGTTTTCCTTTGTTGTTGAAAGAGGGTGATTGCGCTGCCTGGTAATGCTTTTCCGCTTCTAGTGTTGTGAAAGGGTGTTCTGAAATTATTTAAAGGCGGAATGACTTATCTTATGGATATTTTTCAACGTATTTGTGCTCAATGGACGAATTAAGAGAGTGATATGTCCGGCAGAGGTGAGTCGATCGATCTATTTGAGGAGTGTTGTCATGAATACCTGCTGCTTTCGGAATGTTATCACTTGCGCTTTTCAAAAATATAAATGACCGAGACGTGGGCTTTTACTTTGCTGTTACACGTAAAATGAATGATTCCGAAATCTGTAGTAAATTTATAGTTTAGTAGCTGTTTCGTTTCGTGTTGTTAGTTTTGTAATAATGGTTCTTTGGACATGTAAATCACGACGTTCATCCATTCGCATGGATCAGAAATCTGTGTTTCAACTTGTTTTTCAGAATGTTTGAAACTGCATCTTAAGTCTGATTGGTTTAATTTTGGTTTGATAGAAAACTTTTCATTTAACAGGGTATGAAATTCAATATATGTGGTTTTAAATCGAGTCAAAATTATATTAAATGAACAGTGCATATGCTTGTTGAAACCATTTTTACTGTTCTGTAGTTATCAATTCTGTGTTTGTCTTTGCGTCATTTCAACCATTAACTGCTAATTAGTTGAATTATATTCTATCTGGTACCTAAGTGGGTAGTGCCATCTTTTCACAGTAAAAATACATTTGTTATAGATTACCATATATTCAGAATGATTTGTGACTATGTATAAAAATTATTTGTATCGCTGTTTAACAAATACCAAAAATAAGTTTTCAATTTCTGGTTTTAATTTGTTTCAAAGAAGTATGATTAAGAGTAACCGAAGTTGAGAACTGGAGAAACAAACGTAGACCATAGATCCTAAAATTTGAAACTTGTATTTTAAATTAAAGGATTGCCTGGTTTGCACATGCATGCCTTTTTATGCTAGCCAGCCAGTGGAAACATGCATGATTAAAGACAAGTCATCCAGTGTTGCTAACTTGTTTTTTTTAAAAATACTTGCAAATGATTTGGATTATTCTACACAATCAGGAGGGGAGTTGTTCGATTTTAGATCCTGTTGTTTAGGTTCATCATTAGCAGTCTGAAGTATCAACTTTAATGCATTAGATCTATCTCAAGTACAATGTATGGTTATTTGAAGTCCAAGCTCGAAAATACCATCTTTGAAATCGATTTGGACAATGTTTTGCTTATGCTCTCTATGTTATGAGAATTCCTAATATTATGTAAACCTTCAGTACATGTACTCATCTTAAGAGATATATTAAAATACAAGACTATTATTTGAAATCTGCTCTTCAATATCATACTAAATGCTTGAGATCAATCTCTATCTGTCAAATTCTGAATCTTAGTTCATGAACGAACTTTGGCTTTAGGTTGATAAGAAATAAGGCCGGAGTATCTCCTCCTCGTTGATGGTAATCGACTCAAAATATTAAAAAAACTTCCTAGAGAAAAAAGTTGCCCAAATGTGTTAAATAAACTTGAAATCATCTACTAAATTGATACAAAATACGTTCTCTGCAACAAGTATTTAATAAAAGTACACCCACCCATGGGAGTTTGTGCCCATGGGCGCATGGTGTGTTTGTGATAATTCTTATTATGATGAGGTGTTAGGTATAGCAATCTAGTATAAAGGAAATTCATCGGTGAACTCTGTTTACTACATGAAACCTTCTCAAATTAGGCCATGATGCTTCCTCGTCCTGTTACTTATACCAGTAAGGTTTGCTAGCCTCTGGTTTGCCATCTCATCATGATTTCGGGTAATTTTTTTTCAATGATAAGACTGCTTTTCGAGCCAAAATTAACCAGAGGAATGTAGCTTTTGACGAGGACCGTCCTTTGCTCTTGTTTTATTTTCCGTCTTGCCTCAACTACTTTGGCTTGGTCTGGCTGAGCAGTCCTCGGAGAGTGCAATGGGGGTGATGTTGTTGGTGTGCCTCGGAGCGGTGCAGGTTTCTGTAAAATGTGCCGCCAAACAGCCAAGGCCTGCCGCGTTTAATGAATGGTGAGCGACCTGTAAGAAATTGGGATACAGGTGCTGTACCAGTGCCACCAAGATAAACGTGAAAAAAAAGGTTCATCCATGGTTTTGCTACAACCAGGGTTGCCAGTTTCTGCACAGTCAGGAAAAGTCAGGCAAGAAAAATAACGTCAGACAAAGTCAGGAAAAAAAGCCTTTTTTGCTAGAAAAGTCAGACAAATTAGCAATTTGATCAGGAAGAAAGAAATAAGGCTATATAAAATTGACAATATTTATATTTTTTTGAAATCTTGAATCTAATGTAGCTTTTGGGGAGTGTAATCGTAGAGATCAAATTTCGCTTGACTCCTTTCAACATTTGTACAAGAAACGAAAATTGTGCTAGCCTTTGTACATTTTTAAAAATAATTAAAATTTTGTCAAGTTATTGAAATATGGCCAGGAAAAATATTTTTAGAAGTCAGGAAAAATTGCCATAATGGTCAGGCAAAGTCAGGCAAGACCAATCTGTAAAAAAACTGGCAACCCTGTACAACCATTTTGACAATTCCAACAAGAAAGCTTAGTGCTGCAGGGTGATTTATACAATTTTTATTGTTTTTTATTTTTTATGCTGAACTAATTTAAAAAAAATAACTTTCAAGAATAGCTAGTTGGTAAAGCTGGTTAAAGCATTTCCTAACATGGACTTGACAACGGCTTATTTTAACCTGAATTCATTATTGGTAGTCACTGCAATGCTGCACATGAGGTATATGATGTGATGAGCTGTTCTGATTTTTGTTAAGCATTTGGATTAGTCAACTGTGCCCATTAGTGTTGTGTTGAAAGGAGACCCACCATTCCTAGTTTATGTTTCTTTATTGAGATTTACAATGGACATTGTTTGCACACGGAAATAACAGCCATGTTGATTTACACTATGGTAATGTGATTTCATAATCCAAAACTACAAAAACAGGACGCCAATGGTTACACTCATTTCTGTTTTTATCTTGTGGTGTTAGCACTTTTGCTTTGTTGGATGGTGTTTTTCCATAGATATTCCAGGCTGCTGTTGCTGAGATGGTTCATGTTGTACCCTCCGAAATCGACCATGATCTAATATCCATCTCTCCTCTTCCGAATTGGACTGGTCCAACTCGCTTTTTCGATGCTATTGCAAGGCACCCGAGTTATGTCAATGGTAGCTTGGATACCAACCCAAATAACTTCACCCGAAAGGAGTTTTGCTCCAACTGGCAATGTATGGTAGCGACGTCGAGACTGTGGTAAATAAATAGTACATGTACCAAATCGTACTTTGTGGACTATGTGGTCACGGTGGATGAAAACACTTTTACAATTTCAATTTCTAAGTGCAGTTTAAGAAATTAGACCCTTTTGGTAGTGTGTTGTAAGGCATTCAAGGCCGAAATCCTGTTTGGATTAATTAAAAAAATTGCACTGACTGGAACTGGGGGTATAACATTGCAAACTTTAAGCCAAGATTCCTTAATTGAAAGGTTCCTGTCAAGCTGCATGATTTTTTAAAGTTTTTTCTTGACTTCGGTGCGTTGTTGTCCTTGTTCCAGTTATCAAAAAATTGAACAGTTTGTATCACATGCAACACCCACAGTTTCTGTTCTAGCTTAAAAATTATCCACGGATTTCTATTTCACAATAATCAGGTTGATTAAACTGGATTTCTGTAAATTGAGCTCATCTGTACTAGATTACTTTAAACCGATTATGCGAAGTGCCAGTGGTGAATGTCCAGAAAAGACAGTAAGGTTTTAGTAAGCTATGACCCATTTATTCAACTGTCTTATATATTGCATGAACTGCCAGTAAATTTACTGGCATACTATGTTTCCTCGACTTATAAGTTCTTCATCTTGGAGTTTTCGTAAATGTTTTCAATTTTCATAATAAGGGGGATTACAACCCGATGTAAGCAAAGACAGTCACAGCCAAACAAAAAAGGATTAAATAAAAATAAAAATTGTTTAAAATAACTTAATAAATCAGCAAGGGGCTTCGCTTGTCAGTTTCCTTTTAAAATAGTAGATAATTACTTATGGTTACTATTATTACTTGAATTTTTGCACTCACAACTTTCCTATCTAATGTTGCCACATGCTGGCAGCGTTTGGACATTTTTCAAACTTGTATATTAATTTTTAAAAAAATCTACCATTTCAAAGTGCAAAACGACAAGCGGAGCCCCTTGCTGATCCATCAAGCCACCCCAAACAATTTTCATCCCCACCCAAACCTCCCTCATTCAAACCTCATGCAAACCCGACTCATTGAAAAGGATAGGGTTGTGATCCCTCATAATGTGGCATATAATTAAGGTGTGTATAAGCAAAGTGCATCATGCCTATTTTCTCGATTAAGTTTTGTTCTTTAAAATGTTCTATATTTGTATATTGCTGTTTCATTAAATGGCACACGCGTGGCTTTTCACCATGAAATTCCAAAGGGGTTTCCATATATATTTTTTTGCCTCAAGAGTATTCGTGACTTTCACCCCCCTGTCATAACTCACTGTCTTCGTACCTGCCATTTGGGAAGGTGTAAGGGATGTGCCGGTTAAAGCTTTCCAGCTTTTCATTTACTATCGTTACTCTGCTTATTCGCTATTTTTTACTAGGCAGAAAATAAATGTGCGTTTGTTGGCTAGTGTACCGATTAAAGTTGAACACCTAAAAGGTTGTCTTGAACGTTCTGGCTGGATTTGATTATTTGTTTCTCTTGCTATTGATTTCCCTTGTGCGTACTATGTGATGGCCACCTGCCTTTAAAGGTGTAAAAACAAGTTTCCACCTAGTTTTTTTTTTACTTCCATCTATTCCTATGCATGCTTGAATAGCTTTCTCATTGGTTATCTTTGGGTTCGAAGCACCATGTGGTATTTTATTCTTTTGTGCGAAACTCATGTTTAACTCTTATACACGTTTTATATAAACACTACATGCAAACAAATGTTCTCGTTGTTTTTATTTTTTTTCTCTCGTTTTTCAGAATATATCTAAAACTAAAATTTATAAAATAACGTAATTGATTTATATATTTATTACACACATTTTTAAAATTATTTCCTGGAGATAATTCAACTCTGCATAGAAATCCTATGTGGGAGAGAAATATTGTAAGAATGTATTGTTTTCATAGAATTGCTTCCCACTATAGCCAAAATTAATTTCGGAAATGTTTTTGAAACTTTTTCAATTTCTCACATCAAATTGAACATGCTGCTTATATTATCCAAGTTTTTAAGGAGAGGTGTCAGGAGTTTTGTGAAATCATTGGAGAATTGGACATTTTTGACCAGTTTCAAACTCTTGTGGTTAAAAGAACTAGGGTTAGGGCAACTTTATGTTTGCATTGCAATACGATGCTTTTGAAACCCAAAGATGCTCCAAAATAATATAATTTTCAGTCAGGTGATGCTGATGTGTTTAACTTTAAAGGATAACTAGTAACTGCAGTTCTGCTACGCACCTATTATTTGGGGTTTGTTGTATGACGAGTCAGTTAGTAGGTAGGTTCTGGGAAGTAACTAGTTCTTGGCGATCAGGTGCAAGTTTGAGCCTTTTTTTTTTTTTTTTTTTTTTTGCTATTTATGGCACCTTAAAACGAATGTAGACACGTGGTAACTTATTCGTTTGACGTATTACACGATCGATGACGTTATGAACTATCTGTGATTCACCATTAATAGGTGAGAGATGACTAGCTATGCTTCTACTTCATTGGTATTTTACTGCTTTTAGTGTAAAGACACTTTTTGCACTATATCTTGTTTATATGAATAATAGTTTGTATATTTTAAGTTCCTTTACATACATGTCAATTTTGTATTCTTCAAATACTCCTTTTGGTTCCATTTGTCTTTATTGGTTATGTTTGAACCCTTGTCCACATGTAATTATTCATTATGCGGACATTATCTGTAAATACAACAAAAATGAAACTGTTTGACAATTTTTCCAAATCCAGTTTAGCGTTTTAGCATCGCTAAATCAAAGACCTGATGATCAAATGTAGTTACCAAACTTCAATTTGTATTGATTAGTTTTTAAAGGATTGACAATATATTTATAGCGACTTTTTTTAAATCATGATCGCACGAATTTGTGTGGCTTTGAAAAGTTGTTAAGGCTAGTGGTGAATGTTGTCTGTAAGGAATATGAGAATTTAAAAGAGAACAGGAGTGGAAGTTCAAAATAGGAGGAATGGTGGAAATAGTGGTGGCTACAAGAGAAGAGGGACGCTCTTCATGACTGGTTCGAAATGAAGTGAGGGAATAATTACTGAAATCGACTTTTAGAAAACAATTCATGTCGATTTTTGAGAGCTCGCGTGTTGTATTTTCCCTTGCTTTGTTTCAATACCATATTATAAACGTAAACTTTTCAATTCCTCCCACAATTTATTGCTACTAAACTTTTTCCTGTTTCTGGAAGCAGCACCAGAAGTAGAGAATGCTGCACTGGCTGCTGCTATCCAATAATAGAAATTGATTTTTGTGGATATGCTGCTCTCAACGTTACCATGGTAACTGTTGGCTTGGTTACGCAATTAATAGACTGGGAGGCTACATGTGCTTTAAAAGCTGCTTTTTCCTCGCAGTGCATGTTATGCAGTGCGGGTATAAGGAAGGCACTATGCTCCATTTCTTAAAGTACAGGTCAGCATATTCAAGTACAAAAAGTTGTAAACTTTACTTCCAACAATTAAAGGGTTTCTATAAACTGTGGGGAGGCGCTCACTATTAGGGGTTGTACAGGTGTCAATAATAATCATTAATGTTCGGTTAAAAAATTAAAGAATTGAGATTTTACAATTGACAACTTGAAGAGAGGAGCTTTATGTAGTACTGTTAATAATGAATGTAAATGTATATGTATATATTGCCTGAAGTTTACCGATGCACACTTTTTTTTCTAAATCCTATTTCGTTTTTAATTAATTTTTCTAGGGTTCTCCTGATTTGAAATAATGGCCAATTGATTGCTGTTGCAATGCCGAAACGCAAATTCGTGGAGTGTGATGTGGACTCTGTTGGAGAAGTGGATTTGGAAAATCTGCTGGATTCCGAACCACCGCCTAACGAAGACACGTCAATAGCAGAGGAAGCTCAAAAGGATAATCTGGTTACAGAGTTGGGCGAGCAAACAAGTGACAGCAGCAGTGTTACTACTGAAGGAAGCACTGAAGTATCCACTAGACACACAAGTAGTCTTAAAAAGGGTAAGCCAGGAAAAAATAAATGCGGTAGCAATAGGGTTTTGGAAAGCACATTATTTTGTTGGTCACATCTAACTGTAATTTGAATTCACATGTGTCACTGTATTTGGTAATTTGCGTCTCACAATTTTAATTTATTTGTTATTAGGAAATGGGGAATCTGCATGCAAGAAAAAGAGGTCTATCACTTTTAACAGCGTCACAGTTTACTATTTCCAACGGATGCAAGGTTTCACCTGTGTTCCTAGCCAAGGTGGATCGACCCTCGGTATGTTATTCTGCATACTATGTGATGTTTTATTGCTACAGTTATCAAACATTTTGGTCTTGGGACCTTTCTATATCTTAACAACTACTGAGGAATACCGAGGAGATGCATATTTTCTAAAGTAAGGATTTCTTGATCCGATTTAAAATAGCAATAGTATACCTATGAAATGTAGGTAACTTTTCGTGAAGTCATATTTGGGGTTTGAGCACTATATGAAAATGTTTCTAATATGCCTCAGGGTCCCAAGAACACAGTTTGAGAAATTCTGCTCTAATGTAACCAACATAATAATTTTACTATGACTGGTCAATTGTTTATGAAACTAGGTATGTCTGGCAAGCACACACTTGTTCAGAGATTTTCATTGCCCGAGCATGCGGATGAGCAGCGCAAAGTTCATAGAGACATCCTGCTCCGACAGCGACGCAACTCCAAAGGCAACTTAGGGAAGGTATCCGATGATGAACTAGATGATGTGGACGAAGATGAAACCGACATTTCGGACTCCGAACTCGAGTCGGACAATTACTATTTCCTTCAGCCTGTACCCACCCGACAACGTCGAGCCATGCTACGAGCCTCTGGCGTACGCAAAATCGACAGTGGAGAAAAGGAGGAATGCAGAGACATTCGTAGCTCGCGAGAATTCTGCGGCTGTCAATGTAAGATAGTGTGTGAGCCCGAAACTTGCTCCTGCAGCAAAGCTGGCATAAAATGCCAGGTTGATCGTCTGTCATTCCCTTGTGGATGTACACGCGACGGGTGTGGCAATGTGGCTGGCCGCATTGAATTTAATCCTATCCGAGTGAGGACGCACTTTATCCATACGTTGATGCGCCTGGAAATGGAGCAAAACACTCGGCACCTTAACCCGGTCGTCTCTCTGCCGCGGGTCGAACACTGCATTCAGCCGCATTGGATGGTCAACGGCAAGCTGTCGGAAGAATCGACCGGTGTTCATCATCCAATTATACCAGCGTCAACGTCTTCCTCCTGTCCAGTGATCACTTCGACCCTCTACTTCCCTCAGTGTGACCTTAACTCTGTGAGAAATGAGCAGTCACGTCCTGAAAGCACCAGTACTCCTCCTAGCATTGCTGGCCAAAGCAATTTCGGGATTTTCACCCCAGGTAAGCTGATAAAATGCATATTTGCTAAGAATAACTGAAGTGTGTTACCCTAATATTGGTCAAATAGACATACAGATAGATATCCTTCCCAAAATGCCTGTAAATGCTAACTTACAAGCGTTTTTCATGATTTGTTTTCAATGTTTTTCCAATTTCATATTTCAAATTATGCTCCTATTGTGCCAAGCATAATCACCTTTAGCACTTTTCAAATATATTTGCAATTTTTTTTAAAGGTACTTGCAATGTAGTTTGAAAAGTTGTGAAAATGGAAACATGAATTCTCAAGTTAATTTTCTCAGGTTTTTAGCATAGTCGATTCACCGATTTGCAATGTTGATACCTTTGTTTGAAAGTAGAAGTTTGCATGTAAGCTAGTCCTAAATCAATACTGGCAATGCATTTTTTTTATAGAATTTTGTTAAGATTTTGATCATGACATTTATATTCCCTCATCTATAAATTCAGATGTCACCCGTTCATCTTTGAAAAACTTGCCTAGTTGCTTCCATATATTCGATTTTGGAATCTTATTAAGATTACTATTGTTTTAATTTTAATATTCAGAAAATAGATGGATTGCCCGTATAGACTTTAGGACAGTCATAATTTAGCAGCTTCGATTTACGAATACTCGACTACTTTGAGAATTTCTCATATTTGCACAGATCCATTTACTAGAAATTATTTGTCAGCCATTGAATCAGTGGATTGGCTGAAAAAAGAAATGAAAATGTACTGTAAAGAAGATAATTGTAATATTGAGGAAAACGAGCGCTTTCCAGGACGATGCTAAATATTTCATCTCTGGCACAGTTCCTAAGCTAGAAAGTAACAGTACTGGTTTAGTCATTTAGTGCTCGTACTATCAAAAGATGCATGTAAGCATGTCATGCTTGAATCAAAGTGGTGCATGTTTTGCACGCTTAATCATTAGGGAATTATGAAAATATGCAATGGATATCTGGATGATATCAATTAAGACAAAAATCAGCTGAAGGTTTCAATGTTAGTTTAGTTTTACTAAAATGGAAGTAGGGAGGGGGGGAGTGACACACTAATTTATGCTAATCCATTGTCATTTTGTCATGCACTTTGATGTCTTGGAACTCGGTTGTTCTCTTTTACATAATATATTTAAGTATTGTTATAAAATGTGACTCTTGCTTTATACATGCACATTTCTTTACAGAAGAAATATCGGTGCAAACATTTAGAACAAATATTAGTGTGGAAATCTTTAGATATCTTCGCTACGGTATCATGAGTAACAGCTTCGGTATATTTATATATTTAATTAATTATTTTAATTCTGTATATTAAATATATTGTGATCACTGTAATGCACGTTATGGAAATTTAACCCGAATTGCGCCCCGTGGGTTCAGAGTACTCGTGTGGCCATTTTGATATGAAAAGTTCGTCCATCCTGATTTAGATGCACATTTTTCATGTTTTTTTTTTTTGTTTAATTCCACTGTATTTTGAATAATTTGTCACACCTCTTCACTCGCCTTTTGAAACGCACTGCAGCAGTATGTATATTAAAATATGTTTTTTTATATAGCTGTTAACTTATTTCTAGAATGTATTGTAACATTAATTTGCTGGTGTAATGCTTGTGGGTTTTGTAGTACTTAAGAATGATTCTCGTTATATGGAATCATATGGGGAAGAAACAGGTCCACCTGTAAATTAAAGGAAAGGGTTACATGGTTAGTTAAGAAAACAACCCACAAGCAAGGGACTGTACTTTTATTCTCTGTAGTTCTGGATGTTCAGAGAAGGCAAACTATTGATCTTAATGTGTACATCAGTATTTATAAAAATATTAAATCTGATTGACCAAATATGATGCTGCCTACTGATCTGTTATGAAATCCATGTGATGTTTTTTATGTTTTAGTCATAACAATTTACTCTAATAACAAATTTAATGTCCATGGATATTTTGCTTTTATTAATATGGGAAGAAAATAATGGGTCTTAAGTAGTTGCATACTTGCCTACCATTTTTATTAGAATGACAGAGGTTTTTCACATGGATTGACTTCGAGCATCTTAACCACAGGTCCTTTTAAAATTGAATGTTTGCTGTTGATTCGTCATTGTTGGCGTTCACCATTCCTTTGGCAGTAAGTGAATGTGGCTTCATGGCATAATGGGAGAAGGAAAAGATTTCCAACTTTTACGTGAACCCATTAAATCAATTCTCTTCTTTGAATAGATTCCAGTTGCCTGTATACGTTTGAGAAATTTTTGAGGTAGTGCTGCATCTTCTTCAGCTGCTGCACTGAAGTTGTGCACATTGATAACATTTCCAGAATCATCAAGTACGATTGATTACTTTAATTAGGCTGTTGTATTACCTTAGAAATTACTTAAGCTCGCCCACATCTCAGGAAGTCCATTTGATCTAGGTGACTGTATCGATAAAACGTTCCTGTAGGAAGTGGGTAAGCTTGTTTTGGGCCATTGCTGAATGGTGTTTTATGATGTTTTAAAAAAAATTCTTGGCATTTATTTTCAGCGTTTTTCAATTATTTATCCAAGGACAATACTTGTCACAAAAGCTTGTCACAGTAAGATTACTTACTTTCTTTGGAGCCACTTGAAATAGCTTACTGATTACTGTATGAAAGAATTGTTTGGGGAATTTCCCTTGGGTACTAAGCGATTCAGTTGCAATGCAGTTTCTTATAATCTCTAATTTTTTTTAAATTTATCTTTTGTCTTTAAATAGGATCAACCATGCATAACCAGTCATTGACAAACAATACGGTCACCAATTTCCCAGCATTGCCATATGCTGATCCTGTGGATGATTCTTCTAGTGGCAGCAAACACACTTCCAGCACCCTTCCATGTGTGATGCTTTTAAATGATTCGGACGACGAACTTCATGGTCGGGAAGATTCGCTAGATATGTACGCTTCTTCATTCCAGGAGGAGGACTCGTCCTACTCTGAGAGTAGCGACTATTCGAATGACAGTTGCGAAGCTGAGCACAGAGCTAAAAAATCGGATAACTCGACAACACAATTGCAACCACCAATGCAGGACGTGTTCCCACGCTCCAATTTCCTCGGCTACGGTGACCAGAATGCCGTACCGCGACTGCCCGATGCTCTTCAAAATAGAAACTACGGCATTAGCAACTACAATGGCAATACAGTCTACATGCCCACCCTGGGGGATGCATTTCAAAGCCCCGCTTTTGGCTTGGAGGGAAACCAGCGTTATAACCAAAGCTACGAGAACCTGTCGAATTGCTGCCATTCGTACTCCGAAGAGACTTTCACTACGTGCAGCGAGACATACTCGAGTCAAGGCAGTGGTTCGTATTTAGAGGAATCCAATTATGCGGTGCCGGCAGATTTTGAAGAACAAAAGTACACTGAATTAAGTAGCGCTACTTGCATGTCCAAGCTGGAACCGTTTACCGAGATTTTGCAGGCTAAATACCGCAGCCTGCAGGCCGGAGATGGTACAACGAACTACGTGGAGGTGGCGGCCAAAAGCAGCGCCACTAAAGTAGCTGCCACGGAAATCGGTCGAACCATTAAACCGGTCCCTTTGGAGGAAGGCAGCTTAGAGAAGGCTGAAATCTTGTTTACTGCAGAGAGCAGCCAGTCAATGTCCACCACATCGAGTGGGAGCGAGAATCTCGTAGGTCTCAGTGAGAACTTTGGGGAAATCATCAAGAAAACAATGGTAGAAACTGTGTCTGCATGAGATGGCTGGCAAGTCAACGTGTGAACTATGTGTTGTGAAATCTTGTTTACTTGTCTGCACTAGGATTGAGAATGGCGATTCATCTTCAACTGCTCAATATATTGTTGGCTTTTGTGAAAGACCCACGCTGCATCTTATGGACATCTTTCGTTCAGAATAGATTGTTTCCTTCAATTGTAAATTATACTTCCACGTGTTTCACTTATGATCATGGACCGGCTTATGGATGTTTTTTTTTTTTTTTTTTTTTTTTTTTTTTTGGCAGTTAACAAAGCAAAAGAGCCCCATTTGGATTTGCTTGTACGGTGTTTAGGGGATGTTAAGTGCAAATCAACTTTTCACAGCTGCCATATTTTCTTTTGAAAATGGACTCAATTTAATGAGCATGTGTGCAATACTTCATTTGAAATGCTTGAACTAAGCGCATATGCACTTTTTTCTTGGGTTAGATGATGAAAGGTGGCGAATTTGGATAGACAACTCTGCTATATTACTTTATTTCAAGCTACCTTGCACAATTTGCAAGGTCATGGTGAATTATGCTCCTTTTTGTAGTTATGCAAAAAAAGAATCTTTCCTAGATTTCCGAAGACTGCTTTTTTCAAGGGACCGTAGTTTTCGAATTTCCTAAACGGGAAAAATTGTATTATAATTGTATTCTCGGGACCATGAGATTCGACTTCTTAATAAGGTTCTGCTATAATTAAGGTTTTCAGAGTTCTGGCATCAAAGTCTGTAAAGACAACTTAATTTGCCCTGAAAAGCAAGGCCATTCGAAAGCATGTCTGGCAAAACTCATCTAACTCCACCGGTTATCGTTCTTTGATGGTACTTGCATTGCATTTATCCAATGTAGACAACTGCATTTCTCCCCAAACCCCTATCCTCATGTTTTGTGTAAATAGTGCATATTTTTTATGCATTTGTGAGTATTCCAGCTCAGCAGCTGGCTATTTATGCAACGTTTTTGTTTTGGTAATGGTGTTTATTTGCCCATTATTTTAATGTATTTTTCTTATTTTTTTTTCTTTTTATTTTGTTAAAGATTTTTAGGCACTTGTAAGGTTACAATTTTTGAATTGAGTGATTGCGATGAAGTTACAGCATAATTTATACAAAGCAAAGGTCAAATGTTGACCATCTCAGAGATTATGCACATGGAGGAGAGCGCAATGAGCTTATGTAATAAAATCACTTATGCTTTTTTTTAAAGCAGGTAACTATAATAAACCATGACCATTTTTGAGTCCATGAAGTGCTTGCTTGCAAAATCAAAAGGAATTTTTGAGCTTCTTCATTTAGATTTTGCTGAAATTGTTATCAATATTGAATTGTAAGTCCCAAATAGGGCCCAGTCTTTTAACTTAAGTTACTCGCCATGTGGACTACTGTCGACTAATTTTTAAATATGTAATGCGTGCAAAACAGCGACTGCATGTTTAGAACTTGTGCAGTCCATGGCACATTATTTTCATTTGCATATATGGCTGTTTTCGAAATATTGTGGACATGCAAGTTTAAACAATTGGCATAAAAAGCATTCATTGATTATTAAATCGTTGACAATAAAGAAGCACTGCACCATCCACTTGGTTTATGTATGGCTCATTGTTTGTCTGCCAGTAACCTGCGTACAGTCGTGTATTGTATTGGAATGTGTTGTCGGTATAATTTGTGTTGATCCCTATTGCATTGCTGTAAATGTTCGAAATTAGGGAATGTACAACACATAATAAAGCATTTTCTTGACTTCCAAATTATATTTCATCTTTGATTTGTTCCAATCCACTTTGTCTAGTTTTATATCTTAATCTTAAAGTAAGATACCAATGTGCTTAAATGGACTGATGAGTATTCAAGCACGGTATTTGCTAGAAATATAAATGAATCTGAAATATGGGTTAATTAGATTGATTTTTATTTCATCAGCTCTTTGATGTTATATCAGGATTAAGTTTCGCTTCATTCTTTTTTTTTATAAAGTGGAACGTTATTTTTGTGCAGATAATGTTGCTAAAAGATCTGATTGACTGATATGTTAGAAATATCTAAATCAGCAATAAGGCATTTAGTTCCTGGTATTTGTGGAAAATATAAATAAGAAACCTTGTAGCATAGTAATTTCAGTGTGCTTCTGCGGTGCTATTTTGAGTTGCATGATTGAGATAAGCATCTTTAATCTGCCAAGCAGTTTCTCAGAATAGTGCTTCAAATTGTTTTAATTGGGGATGTCGCTTCAAAATTTTTCATCAACTATTTACAAATTGACTTCCATAATATGAAAGTCGCAGAGAAATGAAATTCATTTAATAGAAGATTTCAACACATTTCAAACGCAATTTATTCATCCTGTTTCACGGGGTCCTGTGGATGGCTTCAACTGTTATTGCCTCCCAACTTAAACCTAAAGAAGAAATGATGTACTTGATATTAGGCTGGGACTACAATTCTGGTCTGGTCTAAATTCGGAATATGCCTTCCAAAAAGTGTAAATGATTTCAATTTTGTGTTTGCACAAATTCGATTTCATCTAGTTTATGGTTTTTAATGATTCAATTCTGATTATTGACAACAAATTGAAATATCTCGTCCTTCATGTATAAATTACATATCTCATTGTTGTGGAATTTGAATGTAATTGTCAATAAATTCGCTTATCTGCAATTTCATTCAGAAGTCATATTATTGCAAGTGCAAATATCGTTTTTTTCCCAGATATCCAAGTACCTTACTTTTGATTTTGTTCAATGAAATAATTTTCTCATATCCTGCTGAGAATTCGACTTTTGAAATTAAGGGTTATTATTGCAGATATGGATAGTACTTGTTAGTACGATTCGGATTCTGCAAAAAAAATCCAAAAAAACGAGTCCGAAGGGCCCCAAAAATGAAAAAGAAAAATTAGGGCCCTTCGGATGGATTTTTTCGGATTTTTCTTGCAGAATCCGACTCGTTAGAACCTGTACTATACGAATCTGCAATAATAACCCGCATTTTCAAAAGTTAAATTTTGGCCCGTTTTTGAAAAAAAGGTAAGGCTATACCCATACCATTTTTTCAAAAACAGGCCAAAATTCGACTTTTGAAATTAAGGGTTATTATTGCAGATATGGATAGTACTTGTTAGTACGATTCGGATTCTG
>JAQGBW010002068.1:0-21565 GCA_034698625.1 Julus scanicus
CCTGAATTAGACCAGTCCACAAAAACTTCAAAGGGCACAGACTTCCTGCCCTTAATCCTTAAGGATTAAGGACAGCCAGTGCCCTTTGAAGTTTTTGGGGACTGGTCTATATTAAGCATAGAAATCAGACACATATGCTCCACATGAAAAATGCCGCCCCCAAAAAGTGCCGCCCGGGGCGGACCGCCCCCCCTTTGCTACGCCACTGCTAGTCGTGCAAAATCTTCTAAGGAACTTCAGTGTAATGCACTCTTCCCTTGATCCAAAGATAGACGATGCTTACAACGGGTTAAAGTCACGTGACGAAATTTGCATATGGTCTGCTCGATCAGCAGGTTTCGTGTCCATCTGACAGAAATTTTTTGGAGAATTTGTCAATATTCTTAAAAAAATGATTTAACATGATGACATTCAACACTGTGTAAGGATAAGGTTTGGAACTTCTTGTTTCTTGCAGCTAGTGCTATTTGTTAACTGGCCGGGGGACTTGGGTGAATTGGGTTCTGAAATTCCCAGTATGCATACGTATATAACTGGTAATTTCAGTCCAGTTTTCTAGCCTTTGCATTATTCATATTTAATAGCTCTTTTTTGTGTTTGAGTTTTCCAATCAACGATAAGTTAGTAAAAATAATCTCTCTATACGTTTTTCTTATTTTATTCAATTTTTTTGTTTGAGTTTTTCTTATACAGCTCAATGTTTCACTTGGAACTTTCCTTAAATTTATCCCATGGAATTTTTGAGAAACATTTCCCATATTATAACTTGTTTACTCGCATTTTTTATTGTTATATATACTTTCAACACAACATTGTCTTCATCTATATAGTATTTATAATGTTTCTTTTCATACTTAGTAGCAATGATAAAACTTTCAACATATTTGAACTTACCTTCGAAATCCTCCAGGAATCCTACACCATAATTGTAAACTTTATGCATTCGAGAAAGAAAATTTCTTCCACTAAATCTTTACAAATTAACCATCAACCGGCAGTTTTACGATGTAGTTTAAAGGAAGTTTTTCACCAAGACGTACATGTACGTAGTATATACAAGTATTTACACACATATGCAAAAAAGCTTGCCCTCCGGGTTTGTTTCAGCCGCCATTTTGTAAATATATGTAAATATCCAAATTGTGCACCTATTAAATGTCTTTAATAACTGTACAATTTTGATATTTACATGTATTTAAAAAATGGCGGCTGAAACAAACTTTTTTGCATATGTTTGTAAAAACATGTTTATACGTACATGTACGTCTTGGTGGAGACCCTGTTTTAAATTAAAAAAATTCTGAAGTATTATTGCAAGTTTTCTTCAGTAAATCCGAAAACATGCTAACTCGGTAATTTAAGAAATGCATTGTGAACTAAGAAAAAATACATTATTAATTAAAAAGACTGCATAAAATGGCCAATGTGAATCCCTTAATAACCCGGATCTGTAGGCGCGCAATTAATGCTTTGTTCGACCGTAGCATTGTTGCACTGCTTGCATGTGTTATTGCACTTTTCCATTTTCAAGGTTCTAATATTGCAAATAACATTAATTAACCCTCGATGATGACTAATTGTGATAATAGCCTAGGTGGTAGCCATCTTCTTTTTTTGTGTATTGCATTGTTTGTCCAGGCACCTGGCCGTGCTGATGACAGGTAGCAGCAGCACACGTAATATGTGCGGTCATCAATTGTGCTGAACAGTGACACAGAGGAAACTGTTTATTTGGTGGATGCAGCGCATGAAATGGAACGCTGAAACGGCTGAGGGTGAAATGGGCGGGGCTTGGAATAATGAGGCTGAAGAGCTGGGAATTCCCCATTTCCGGAATCCCGGCCGATTTTTTTTTTTTTTTTTTTGTTTTGGGATGCCAAAACAATCGAACAATTGTTGTTGGAAAAGTGACCAGAAAATCTGTTTTCACGTTATTTACAGTAGATTTATTCAAGTCTTTAAATGTAGTTTTTAATGCCGTTGTCCATCCTATAAGAGGCCATATCTTGGAACAAGTTTTTCTGTTATTCAGATGTACCTCCAGGGCTGACTTCAAGAGATTACCTCTTCAAGGCAGTCATTTCTTCACTGTTCTTCAGACAGCCATCTTCAAGAACCAATCCAAATATTGTATCCAATATCAAGACAATTCTATTCACACCTTGGCGAGTCTATTCTCTGGATATCAACCGGCCATCTTGGATCCCAAAAGAGATACCTGAAATAGTTATATGCTGGCCAACGTACTTTGGGCGCCACATCAAGGTCTCATATATATAGCTTTCGTATTTATAGGGAGAATTTTCACTCATTTTCAATGTTGTTATGCATATTGATCGAGAGGCCATCTTGGAACAACTTTTTCTGTTATTCAAATATTTCTCCAGGGCTGTCTTCAAGAGAAACTCTCTTCAAGACATCATTGTTCTTCAGACAGCCAACTTCAAGAACCAATCCAGATATTGGATCCATTATCAAGGACATCTACATTCCCACCTTGGAGAAGGCTAAGATCTGGAGAGACAGTTATTCCCTGGAGATCAGCCGGCTATTTTGGATCCCAAAAGAGATCTCTGAAATATTTGTTGGCCATCTTTGAGCACCACATCCAGCCCTCATAGATTTCGTATTTATAGGTAGCATCATCACTCTTTGCGATGGCTGTCATTTTCTTTTCTAAAGATCTTGAAGCACATCTGATCGGCCATCTTGAAGCACAATTTTGAGATATCTTCTTCCTCGAAATTGACAGCCATTTTGTAACATTGCTTCAGATATTAGGTGGAATATCATGGAAAATCCATTCCCACGTGTAACTACGATGTTGTATCAGCCATCTTTGGTCACATTTTCATCCGTCTGACATGTGTAAAATGACCAACTAGGGCCTTTTGGCGATGTATTTTCAAATATGTCAGTCACCATGGAATACGATAAAATTGACCATGATGACGTCAGAATTTCTTATCATCCTGTAGTAAAATTGTAATTGCAGTTGGGGAAAAAACGACAGACAAAATGATATCAGCTGTTCAACATACGAATTTAATTTCTCCAAATTTAATCAAAATACGACTCGACAGTTTCACTGAAATTCGCTTCTGTACGGAATTAAGGCACTACTTAAAATGGCGTCACGATGGATAAGGGGTTTTACACATCTCGTTTTGCGTTCCTATAAAATTGCATACGATCTTGTTGTTCGCAAATCTGAGGTCAAAAATAACGCTATTTTTGAGCAGGTTTTTGGGACGAAAAAAGCGTAAGAACAGCGAGTGCTTGTTCGCGTCGTAATTTGTTTTCACATCTTATTCATAAAATAAATTAAATCAACATAAAAACATGGCAATAGGCTCGCTTCGCGCTTTAGAAACAATAAATAATAATAAATAAATAAATTATTTTTTTCAAAAGCACTTAAAAACAACATGGGGGATGGACCACAATGTGAATCACACGGAATGTATGTTTTGGTCGGATTTCTTGCCTCCAAATGCTAGGGATGAGATACACAATTTTTCATGGTGATGAAGCGAGGATTCGGCGGTATAGGGTATTGGTATTTTTAGAGAGACGGGGCGATATTCTGACACCACAACTCTTAGCCCAAAATGGCGCAACCTCGTGTCGCACTGAGGGAAAATACCCTTGTGAAAATATGATGAAATAAATATTGTAAAGTATACGAAATGGCATTCAAAATAATGTTTTTGAAATATTTTTAACACAAAAATTTGCCTCACATGTACATGTTTGGAATAGTATTCGATGAAAACTGAGTTTTGAACATGCTTTGTTTTAGCTAAAATCATTGTAATTCATGCTACATTGGTATTGTGACCATGTTAAAAAAGCAATGCTTCTAAAAGCTCACACGCCACCAGGGGGTGTTGAACTAAAATAAGTAAAATTAATGAGCTCACTTATAAAACATATTGTAACGGAAATTGAAAACATGGAAACAAGTCCTAAAGTGTGCTATTGAGGTCATGTGACATCATGTTTGCGCTTTCAGTCATAGTATATCGCTAAGGCTTGCCCACCACGTCTCTATAAGTTTTAACTAACAGTTTAAAAATTCTTAATAACATTTCTATATATTTTAAAACAAACGATGGTGTGACATTGTATACAAAGCGTAAAAACGTGGATCTTCACTTTCTCTCACTCTTTCCCATTCTTCTATAATACATAATTGCCGATAAATATTTGGTTTTTGCGATGAGGAGGAGTAAAAATGGCGGAGGGGGGGCGAAGAAGAAAAAAAAAGCGACGTTTATGATAATAAATTAATGAATTCGTGATTTTTTGAGAAAAAAATTTCCCTGGGATTCCCAGGGTTTGGTTATGATGAACATTGCCAGTTTTGGCAGCCATGTTGGGACTCTGAGAAAATCATGATTTCGGCAGTTGCTACAATATTTAAAATTTGTAGTAAAAAATGGTAAAATTACATTTTTAAAAGTTAAAAAATTTAGCTCCAAAATGCGAGTTTTTCATCCATCTTTGACAGTTCAGCCATTTACCCCAAATTGGCTTTATTCCGGTTCAGCACCCCCTGGTGGAGTACGAGCCTTTAGTATGACTGACATCTTCAACATGGCTGGTTACTATGTATCGCGGCCATGTTGGAAATGACAATCTGAAGGCTCATACAGCCACCATGGATTAGTTGAACTTGAATATGGCAAAACATTTGATAAATAAAATTAAATAAGAATTTTCTTGTGGGTTATATGGCTTTTTGTCACGTGATCAGGATGCTGAATTTGGCCCGGGTGCCATTTTTGAGGAAGCATTGGTGCAGCCATACGCTGCCTTCCAGTCCCGCATGGCCGCTAGGGGCCTCTGCTCTCAAATGGCCCATAAGCTAAGCTCGGATGCTCTTCCTCGCAGGGACCATATCCCGGTATGGGTGTGGGGTTAAAAATTATTTACAAATCTTAAATTTGGGGAGGGGGGGGGGATGAGGAAGAGAAAAGTATTTCCAAACGAAATAGTTAGAGGGAGCTGATGAATGAAGGGCGTGCGAGTGAATGATAAACGGCAGGGTCCAACAAACAATGAAGATATCCGCACAAAGCAGAACATAGGAACACGTCACCGCTCCAAGATGGCGGCTGCACATAAATATAAATATAGACGACGGTCGCTGGCATCTCTGCGGGCATACGCGATCCAGTCGCGCCGAACAGGAGGTGAACATGTTACCGAATAGTACGTGAACTCGTTAAAGTTCAATAAATATAGTCAGTGTGAAAAAAAAGGGGTTGAATAAATTAAGTTTGTTTTAAGAAAGCAGACGTTGCGTGGCGCCCCCTCACGTCTCCTTCAACTTTTCGTCGTAGTGTTGGAACGTCTTCACGATGTAGGAGAGGGTGTTGAGGTGGTCCCTCAATATGATATAGTCTCTGACATTGCGCGTGGTGTCCGCATCAATGCTGCGATACTCTTCAGACATCACCTCCTTGTGCACATCATCCTTGGGCTTGAGCCCTAGCAGAGCGATGGACTGCTGGAACATGCAGAGGGCCATCCTCAGATTCTCCTCGATTTTGCGGTATGCGTCGAGGAAGTTGCCCTCGTACATTATTTGGTCTAATATCATCTGATCGATGGCCACTGCAAAGTACTGCAAGTAGTGGTACGACTCTGTCAGCGATTTCTTGATCTGGAGAGACAAAGGAAAATATGGTTAGGATTTGTGAGAATAACCAACTGCCTTAAGCAAACTAAGCAGCGTTACTAATGCTAAAATCTGTCAAAGATACACTTATTATTTTAAAAACTTTGTGTATACTTTCTGAAAACTATCTTTTGGTTTACACTTTTTCTTGTTCTCAAACAACACTTTAAATTTTCCGTTTGATTTCAGAAAAAAATTCATTCTATAAGGAGAATTGTTTATTGGATTGTTTTCAAGAAATGTTTATTTTTTTTCCCGTTAATGTATGATTTGATAACTACTTTTCCTCATAGCAAGTCGCCATTCGACATGCTTACGTGACCTGAAGCATCAAACAGATTTTACACTTTCCCGCCATTTTTTATTTCTATGTTCGAAAAGGAAGTAAATATAGAAGCGATCTAGAATGACATACACAATTTGAAAGTTACGTCATCGAGTTGTATATATTAGGAAAATGTCTGGAAGCGGAATAAGTCGTGGCAAACAGATTGAAACCATAAACAGTACTTTTACGAGCATGGACATCTTTGGCAAATTTTAACATGGCAAGCATTTGTTCTATAACTACCATCAAGTATAGACTTGTTACTTACGTGTTCTACTCGCAGTGACGCCAAGTGTTCTTCCGTCGCTGATGGAATCTTGGGCAACCAGTCGTACGAGATCCATTCGAACTCTGCCATGAAACTCGGATCACCAAACGTTTCAATTACCTAAAATAAAAAAAAAACGAAAATTGTAAATATACAACAATACTGCTTTATTATACAGTCTCTACTTGTGTATTTTAACTCGGCTTGATGTGCATTCTCAGTTGGATGGAGACAGTCACTTCCTGGTTGAACTGGGTTCACAACCCAGTCGGTTTTCGTCTGCTCCAACCATGTTCCACAAACACGGTTGGATGTAGAAAAAAGCAGAAGACCCAGTTAATGACGTCAGAGGCAGTGTTGCCAAGAATTTTTTCCCATAAAAGATCCCTACAATTTCTTGGGATGGAAAAAACTTGTCCTCTTGTGTATTTTTGGTCGTCTGCTATGTTAATCACACATGGAAATGAGCAACAGCGAGTATTTTAAAGTATTTTCGACATTGTATTCCATTGAAATTGAAAGTTGTATTTCGTTTTTGCACATTAAAAGTTCAAGAATGTTAATTAAACTTGCACTGTGCTTAAATGGAATACCACTTTAAATACGTTTTCCCACGTTATCCTGTCTGGCAACACTGACACATTTTAAAAGAAATGAAGGAAAAGTACCATACAATAGGGAAATTTAAGGATTGTTTTACAGCATAGTGGAGCATAATGGAGACAGGTCAGTTCGACCATGAATTTGTACAGTTGCATCCAACTGAGAATGCACATCCATTCCAATTGAGTAAAATACGCAAGTAGGGACAATTAAGGTATTAGTTTCAAAATGGTTTACATGGTTCAGGTTAATATGTGCAAAAAGTGGTCATTTTTGATTAAACGGCTGGTACCGTGCTGTTAATCAGTGTCATGGCAGTGGAAAAATCTCGATTTCTGACCCATTTAACGGCCTAAATTTCCGTCAGAACATGCCTCAGATTAATGCATAATGCATGGGAGAAAAGCAAATTTCGGGTTTTGCCAAAAAGGAAAGATGTAAAAAAATTGGCTCTAGAATTAAGGGTTTTCATCCGGGAGTTAATGATTGCGAGCGACTCTGGTTTTGGCACGGGTAAAACGAACAGGATCTTCTTTGAGGATCTTATAGTTTGCCTTCTCGGTTCGTTGTGTAACGCGGCTATGAATAGGATTTGGTTTTACGTTCATGTTTATCTATCAGACGGCTATTATCATTTTCGTCATTGTCCACGATTGAAAGTTTGCACGGTCCGATGGCCTCACGCATCCTTCATCATATGCTAGTACTCAAATCGACACGCCACATAATATTTGCTGAAGCTCTTTGCAAAAATCTTTGCCAACAGTAAATATAAAATTCACAAGACTTCACTGACCCATCCGTACATGAGCAATCACAAAACAAAGTTTGCGCAAACATGTTTGTCGATACGGATATATGTTTCAGACAAACAAATTTCACGACCAGTTTATTTTACAGCCTGAATTATTACCGGCCCCTTGGTGATTAGAACTTAAATTCCATAGGAATGTTTCGAGACAACAAAAATAACATTTTAAACACTGGGTCATGGCGCTGCTATCAAGGTTTGTATACTATTACCAACTTAAGGTAAACTATACTGCCCATTGTACTAGAGCAGACGACAGTATACATGCCTTAGTAGGAGCGCCATGACCAGAAAATATTTTTTGTCTTTGATGTGGACAGCTTCTTAAGAAAACAAGGAAATGTTTGCTAAAACATGCTTTAAAGCTAAAACTTTGCATACAGTTCTTTAAGGAAAATAGGTGAGCAAACATTTTCGCAATTGCTGTTTTTGTTTCATGTTTTCTCCGGTGTGGACGAAGCAGCTAAAGTTTGTAGATGAGCAGACTAAATTAACTTAATTGTCTTAGATGGCGCTGGGGGAGCCACGATGTTTAGATAAAGTATAGCCACAAGAGGGGGCGTGACCTATGAATATGCAAATGAGCAAATAAAGCAATGATCCCGGCACAGACATGTTTCTTGCCGAGGCATCCGCTTGGAGGCCAATTATTCGCCGATATGCATATCGTAGCTGTAATTGCGCTTGATATCAAGACGCCCACGGGTTCACGCATGTTCTAAAAACTGGAAATCAATGTGCGGAACATTTTTATTTTTACAAATTTACAATTTGAGGCGCGGCACGGCAGTTTTTGGACGTCCTGCACCCCGGCGTTTTTCATTCATGCCTCCAATTAGATTCTATTATATCACGAGAGTGAGTAAGAGTGTATGAGATAACATCGTATTCCTGGGTTTTGACTCATCGTTTTTCAAACGTTTTCACTAAATATGTAATTATATCCGTGCATCGGAATACATGTATATCATTAGCGGCAGGCAAGGGGAATTCCCTCCATCACATGAGATTCACGGAAACTTATATAAGCAACGCGATGACAACACGGAACGAAAGCGTGTCACCTGGTGGCATCCTTATCGAGGTGCCTGAAGCGGCCGGAAGATGGCGCTGCCTCTTAAGGGTATTGACCCGTTCGTACGTATAGCTGTAGCTGTAGTTTGCTAAATTATATCACTGTGCCACATGTCTTGGCGTAATTTATAGCAACTTTTTGTTGCACTTGCATCATGTTTTTTTAAATGGTACTTATCGTCACATGTTCATAGAGAATAATCACAAATAGAAAATGAAACGTTGTTAGTGTGGGCATATAGCTAATCAAACACTAAAGGAATCTCACAAGTAGTTTATTTGTGATATTAATATCGCAAACTTTCAATTTTAGTATTTTTTTGTCTATAAATTTGATGTTATTGTTTTTGGAATTAAGATGCAAGTTCAGCAGCGGCGTTGAAATGGAAGTGTAACGGCTAACGGCTGTCAATCGGCTTACGCGGTGGGGTAACGGCTTACGAGAACATTGTCGGTTTTTTTTAATATTCAGGAAATATACCAACTATGAGATGGATTTTTTCATCAAAATTCAGACGTTTGCAATTTTTACAAGTTTTTTTTTATCAAAATTTTCATTGAATGCAGGTTTTTAAGTGAGAATTTTTTTTTTTTTACCATATCAATGATATCACTAAAATTCACTTTTATTTCAATCACAATAGTATGTCAGAATCAACTTGACAATAAATTGTCTAGCCAAGTTCTCTTTTCGTGCTAATCCTAACAATTTGCAAGAAAAGTCAAGTCCGGATTAGGCGTTTGTTTGGACAAAAGCGTTTTTGTAAAATTTTGGATGGTAATCCAATGCCTCCGGTAGCCCACATTTCAATGGTTTTCTGAGGGGGTAGGTTGTTTTATACCCTATCACGGATCAGGGTGGGGGAGTCCCGCATACCTTCGCCATGAGTGTGGTCTCGTGACGCTATGCCGTTTCCTGCTTTTTAGGACAAGTAGTCCTGCCGGCACGTCACAACAAGCCACGAAAGTGAGGGGGTTCCTGGCCTGCTATTCGAACTATTTTCGTGGTGTCTGTGGGTCTGGGTCAGGGGGTGGTTCCCACACTCAATCACGCCGCGTTTACTACGTTCATTCATGAGTCAAAGGAAGGCGATCGCACTTGAATGGGCATACCCATCGGGGGACAAGGTCCCAACCCCACACCAAGGGCGGAAATGTCAAATAAGAATTTGTGGAATGTGAGATAAAAATGAGTTTGATAGAGCACACTATTCAGTATTTTTGACCATTTGTGGAGGGGGGCTAAAACGAATTTTGCTCGTTGGGACGTGTCGAAACGTGAAAACCTTATCTGGCGGACCTGCACAAAAAGGCCGGATACTCGAAATTGCGAAACCGCAACTTTGCGGTGTATCGTGAAATTTGTCATGTTGTTGATACTTTGTTGGAATACTTGAAAAAGTGTGGGAAAAAGTTTGGTGAATTTTGGATTTTGGAAATTTGGATTTAAAATGTGAAATTTATATTGTTTCATGCAGACACTGAACTGACTTAACTAACCTTTTCATGTATAAATTATTGTCTTGTTTTTCAAACTTTTGCACTTTTTAAAATGTTGCATTATGGAAATTTGAGAGAGAAATACGAGAAATCTAAAATAAGAGGATAGATTTTAAGATTTTTCGTTTTAGGTTAGGGTGAAACATAATGGTTTAAAAACAAAAGACACGATTATTTCAAATTTTCAGTAATTTTAATTACTTGACACTGCTTGACATACTTGATTTTAAAGCCTGTCAAACAGTGTCAAGTAATGTGACATGCCTGTCAAAAAAATCTCCATTTGTATAATTACCAAGTTAAGCTGGTGTGGATAATTGAAGTTCGTAAATCAAGTTTCAGAAACATTGAGGTTATAATAATCTTGCCCTCATTAACTTTGAAACCTAAACCGCAACCCCTTGAACAGGTATCACTATGTTTTGGGCACAAAAATTCTAGAATGACACATCTTTAAAGATTTGAAAAACTAAATATAGGAAAAAATAACTAAAGCTATACTGCTGTACATTTTCACATTTGCACGCATTTAGTCTATGATAATCAAGATATACCAAAAATATAATAGCTAAATAAATTTCAATTTTAACTGATGTGATGACAATTGATTAGTTGTAATACCAAAATGTGGTACGCAAAATTGCATGTTCGAAACGCCTTCGAGAATACAGCCACTCGAAACTGAATGTTGCAATCTCGACAATTTTACATTTATTTGTCTAGACTGGAACCCACTAATCAGACATGTGCTCCTCGTAAAATACCTGGTCGAAATGGGGGCAACAAGGCGCGTTATTCGGGTCGGACCTGGGCCAAAGTGTTCATAATCACTCTTAACGAGCCATTAAAAACGAGATGGCGTGATCGGCTCTAATAAACGCATTCGAGGCTAGCTTGGGTAAATGGATAGTTAAGATATCCAAAACTTTCTCAATTACAAATGTAGAAAAATGCCTTTTTTTCTGGCCAAACCAGAGTTTGCATCCCAAGATGGCGGCCGTTCAAAACCGGCTTCAGTTCATTCTACGATTAACCGCTAATGAAATAAGACTTAGCCAACTTGGTACAAAATTGGATTGGAAATTCGGAATCCAATATAGCTCGCCATGAACCACCATTTCTGTTTATCGACCAATTTTCTCTTATTTTCGAACCCTCTCCCCAATCTGGCATGAGGCCAAAGTGCCGCGGTTACTGGCGCCCCTAGCGGCGAATAAAAAAGCGCGCCAATTTTAATTCACTTTAAGTCACGTGATGGTGTATGACATTACAAATAAAGTGAGTTTCGCTATCCAACATTAGTGTTCCATGATCAACAAGGTTTTAGTGTCAAAACATGACGATTTTACAGTTATATTAATTGGAATGATAGCTAAGATGCTATGGACAGAATGGCACACGAGTGCTCATTGGTCAAATATGTGGCCAGGCGTAAAAACCCCAATGAGCTGTGGCCATAATAAACGCACCCACTGGCTTAATAAGTTATAGGTTAGGGCTTTTTCCACGAAAGTTTTATTTGTGACTTTAGCGGCATTTTTTATTTAATACTTTTCAAAATAACAAGTCAAAATTAGGATTTAGAAAATTTTCATGTGTGGAATACACATTCAGAACATCAAAACAAATTATTAAGGGTGCAACAAAACATTGTAACATCTTAAGTCCCACAAGACTTGTTACAAATACGTGTGTAAACATAGTAAAAAGGCTATCATTTTGCTTTCCCGAACATTTCAATTTCGGATGGACGCCTGAGACGGCACAAGGCCACAAAATGGGTTGCCAGACAAGATTTATTCTTTCGGTATAATAAAATCAAATAAAAAAAGAAAACAAGTCCGACCGTGCATATGCAGGAAAAGTAAATGTGTTTAGGCCTAACTCCACCGTCGCGTTTCTCTGGGAATTCGTACCCGACGCCGTTTTCGCGAACTATTCGTCGTGCCAGGGGTTGATTCTCAGCAACGGTGGTTGAATTCGGAAAAAAAATAATGTCGTATTTTTCTGCATAATCATTTTTGCCTGGATGCCTCTTAACCCCAGATTTGAATATATTAGCTACATGTAGCGGTGAGGTTTTGATTTTTGCCTTATTTGTATTGATGCTATCCTGGCCAAGACATAGCATTGACAAATGGCTGCCACGAATTATCTATTTACGACTCTCAGATTTATGTTTTGGCACAGGTTCGGACTATAATTATTGAATGTTTGGCCGAGAAAACGAGTACCCTGACTTGGAGGAAGCAAATTTTAAACGAGTTTTTTGTCGAGTGTTATAAGTTTTGCCAGACTTATTTTTAAAGAAATTTTCTTGACTCCCCTGTACACTTGTGAATGGCTTTGTAAAACTTTGTACAGTAAAAAGATGCAGTATATTTATCCTTGTATATTTTTTCATATTTAAACCTCAATATAGTAATAATGTTGATGTTGAAGGATATAACTAAGAAAAATCCAAATAGTTAAAAGAAGAAAACTTGTTCAAATTCCCACTTAATGGGACACGATATTGAGCATTAGTCGTAAACAATGGTGCTATACCGAATAAATTACTCAAAATCGTACATTGCACTTAACTGCACATATAACTTAAATCACGAACTTTTGATTCATCTGTATACGTGTTTTCATGCTGGCTGTTCGAAATGTAACTTAACAATGTTTTTACCAAGTATATAAAGCCATCAAGTGCAATAGAAATTTCGATAATTCCATTTTTCAAAGAAAACAAGTTAAGCTGCCTGAATACCAAGTTTTCACTTTACTTTAAAACTCTGTAACTGGTAAAACATCAAAGTTTCAAAGATAAATTTCGGATACCCTGCACATAAAAACTTGTAAACTACATCAGTTTAAATTCTTAGATAATTCTCACTGTCTGGCAAAATAGTGGTGCAGTCATGTTAGAAATAATTTCAAAAACTATATATTTACAGTGTTAACACAAATGGATTTCTTTGTATATGTCCCTTCTCAATCTCATCTTTGTTTGAAACAATGTATGTTTAGACCAATAAGAACGTGTTTCAAAAAAGTGATGAGTCTATGACCTATTGTTAATATCGCATAAACACATGTTTATAAAACATAACACATAGTTCATAACATAACTCATATTTACACAACGAATTAAAATTGGGAAACAAGTATAGGTAATTAACAATTTAAAAAAAGATAGCCATTAGTTTAATTTTAAAGTTTGATAAAGTTTCGACAAAGTTGAGTTAGGGGCATTTTCAAACAGACACCATTTTACGAATTTAATTTCCAAAGTTCACTTTTAAATTGTATACAAGTTATTTTCTACAAAAGTACATTTCTGCTACACACCACTCAGAAAACCTAAATTTTGCAGTGGGACAGTGTGTCCGGAATGGGAAATTTGGCTTAGAAAGGGCATTTTTCCTCTATACATGACATGCATTCGCAAGCAATTATATTATACTTATATTCCCCCCTTAAAACTTGTTGAGGATCTCATATATATATATATATATATATATATATGGCATATTACACCACTTTTGTATATGTTAATATTGATTTGGAGAGTTTAGATTAAGCTTTTTTGTTTGCAAGACCCCCCATCCCATACATTTAAATTTCTGGGACCTTTTAAATCTACAGTTGGTTCACATCTAACAATATTTGTATAATTCATGACATGTTAACCCTTTTTAACAAATATTTTTTTAAATGACCTCGGCTGGTTGTTTCAGATACTTTCGCGGTATAGTGTTTAAAGACCTTTAATTGGTAGCATAAAATTAAGTAAAAATATTGGGAAAACTTACGAAATTGTTTTTGGTGGCGTCGGTGAAGTCACGTGCGTCCGTCACCGCCTGCACTATTCTCCTGTAAGATTCGCGGGCATCTTCGCCCTTAAAGTCCACACTTTCGCCGGACGAACTGGCGTCAAAGTTGAGGTTACAAGGGTTCCGCCATTTGTCGGAAGAGGACACGGGTCGGGCCATGGCAAGCCGGCTGGACGACGAGATTAACAAGCTGAACACAAACGTCAGGACGCAGATATAGGACCTGGACGAGTAACCTGTAGTCAGAGATGGAGAAGAAAAGCAATGGAGAATATGAGCGGCTTTTATATAAATGAGACAGTGACGGCCGTGGGAAGGTAGCAGATAAATACGCCGAGTGACTAAGAACTTGCAAAAGTTCAGAGTCATGACTAACGTGTGTGCGTGTGGCGACGACGGTTGAAAAAGCTAGCGCCCGTCGGCGTGATAACAACATTATTTCGGCTTGTACATACGGAGGAGGAACGAACTTTGGGAAAATCCCCGTCGCCGTTTGTATATAGGCTTACCTATCCCGCATAAGCCTAACCCGCGACGGCCCCCCACCCTCCAAACGTCACGTGGTCCCCGGGAGTCACGTGGCGACGTTTGAGAATCACATGAGGTCAGAGGTCGGCTACTTAAAGTGTTCCTTTAGTACCGGAGCACACTTGTCAACTACGGTAAGTACACACTAAGGTCCCGCGAATTGCCATATACGATAATAGATGTACACATGTTGAGCAATGCTATAGTTTCCAATACCATACTAACACTTAAAATAAAAGCTCGGTTGTTGACATTTGGAATTAGGAATTTGGTGGTTAGTGCTCACTTAGTATCGATGCAAGACTACATTTTTGTTGCGTTAGGGGGGTGTTCATATAAGCCTACGGTGCAATGTCACTAAAATACAACAAATTTTCCCCTTTCAAAACTGTAGTTTATCCAGTTATCGATAATGATATTCAACTATTTATCACCATCGATACGAAACTGGGTTATCGTAAAAAAAAAAACCCGAAAAATGCTAATTTCTGGTGGCCTATAGCTGTTGACACTTAGTAAAAGAGGGACCTTAAGAAACAACAAACTTTTTTTTTTGAAAAATGTTCACCCCGAAACACACGAAAATGTTAAGATGTCACTACATAGTAAAACAAGCATGGGAGCGGGTTGGGTGATCAGGGCCCATACCCGGCGCGATTGGAAACACACATAAAGATGATTTGGAAACGTAAACTTACTTAGCGATAAGTAAACAGGTCGGTGAATGTTGTGGTGGTGATGGTGGTGGTGGTTGTGGTGATGTGTGGTGGTTGTGGCAGCGCGTTTACGAAAAAACGTCACGGGCCGCGTCCACAACAGGGCCGACCAACACCTGCCCTGAGGTGAGGGGATCCACCTGAACAACGGTGTGGACATTCTGGAGCCGGCCAAATATTCCTGAGATGCCGTGAACGGTAACGGAGGTATCCTCGACTCCGCTGTCGAGACTTGTGACGCAACGGGTGGGAAGGCTTCGCTCATCCCGCGTGTGGCTCCCTTGACTTTCCCCGGTCAGTACGCGGACTCGATGGGTGCGGGTACCACTTTTCCCTGTGCTTTCTTTTTTTTTTCAATGCGCTTAGCCCCCGACGTTAACAGCGCACAGCACGTCGTACGTCCTTGTCACTTACTATCGGGAACTTATACACGGAGCACTATTTATTCCCGGCTATGGACACGCCTACATGACGTCACCCAGGCAATCCCAGCCCTCCGTATCGTAGGCAAAACTAAACTGTGTTGTGTGGCGGCAACTATTGAACGGATTTGCTGAAGAGAGTCGAGTATCTACAATCCCTTACCCCACGGTCAGCGGTATCCGCGTTCCGGGATACACACCCTTACCCCCAGATGTGGGGTCGCGCAACTATTGCATGGTGATGGGATGAGGGGACACAATTTTGAGAACTGGATTTAGGGGGATTTTAATGAATGTTTTTCAACTTGTTGAGGTAGATTTTAGTATGTTTTGTTTTCGGTATTAAGGATTTTAAAGTTCAGCTCTGTAACGGCTAACGGCTGGGAATCGGCTAACGCGGCGCGGTGTCGCTCACACAGCCCCCGCTTTTTTTCCTTTTTGGAGTATTTCCAAGTGTTTTGTTATTATATTTTCCAATGGTATATATTGGTAATATATAAAATAATATTTTAAATACACATGTGTACACCCACGGACCTTGATAAAACTGTGTGTCAGAAAACATTGTTTTTCTGCGGTATTGCTTCAGTGGATATTGTGTGAAAATTTCCCAAATTTACGATTTTAAACTTCTGCCATTTTTTATAATGTATGTAAGAAATTCTAAATATATTTTAATAGATGAAATTTATTTTTTGAATACTGGAAGGTTAGTTATAATTTAAGTTGTAGGTATTTAAAAAAAAATTGTAGATGTAAAAGCATGTTCAATTACCGAAAACGTTACATTTATATACATTATTTATAACAAAAATATTGTTAACAGAAAGTCCCAAAAAAAGTTTGCTGCACTGTTGAAACTTTAAAAAAAAAAAAAGTTAGTTTGAGAAAAAAAAATATTTTGAAAAATGTAAGTTTTTCAATTCTTTTTCTTAGTTTATTCATGTTTGAGAATTTTTTTGTTTAAATTGTACATTTCTTATATATAATTATGAAATATTCAAATGAAATTTCTCATCGACATGAACAAGGAATAGAAACCCAGTAACCATATGATTCAAAAAATTTCGAAATTCCAAATTTACTTTGCATGAGATAGGCTTTCTTTATTGTTTCAGGATGTATTTAAGGCAATAACAACGGCCAATGTAAACGAGTACATGATGGGGCAGATTCGGCAAATCATTTAAAAGAATCTTAAAGTTTCATTAAAATCTTTGAATTTTGCGCAATTGTCGCAAACGTCATTCCGTTACGTAACACAGACTATGAGAAACTCAAGGAAATACTCGCCTTTGGTCACGTATAGAACATAGAAAAACCCCAACGGAAAATAGCGTCATTTTCCATTCGGTTCCAGCCATGATCCAAAAAAAAAAAAGGTGTAACCCCCAATAGGGCCGGATGAAGGAATGGAAATAGAAATAAGAGCCCCTTCTTTTGGAGGTTTAGAATTTTTGTGGTTAACACTAGGTTTTTGGTAGATTTGATACAGACGCCCAAAGAGAATAAAGTTATATATATAAGAACGTTAAAAAAATTATAAAATGTAGCTCCAAACATGTTCTTTATTCACCATTAACATTCTAAAAAATACACAATTATAATAAGGCAATTGGACCCCTTCCCCTTCGTAAAAATGGCGATATACAGCCCCGCCATCTATGATGCTTTTCGCGCAACATGGTATGCAAAATGGCGTTTAGATACAGTTTTACTTCTTTCAAGATCCCAGCGTCATATAAATGTGTATATGGTATAACTAAGAATCTTCAGTGCATTGTTAGGATGTTTTATAACGGTTGGGATGACCATGACATGGTCTGCTGTGTGACATGGCGAATATGTTCGGTCGTGGAACACATAGAATATCGTATACTATAACGTGCAGCTTTTGTTATTACTGGCAATCATCGCGGATTCCTTTGCAGCTGAAGCGTTGGTAATTCGTGGAATATTATTGATTAGCAAATTTAGTTCCCAAGCGGGTTTGCACTTGAAAATATTGGAGAAATATTACGGTTTGATGAGGCTGGGGGTATTTTTCCGCAGCATAGGCGAAACACAGCAATGTTATTGAATATCTCCGTGCCAAATCTCTCCATTGTTTGTACTTTTGCATGCTCTACAATTAAGTGCTGGCAAAGTGAAAGAAAAAAAAAAATACGGAATCATTTCTTCGGAAGAAAATCAAACGCTTATTTTCGTGAAAATCCAGTTAATTTGTTTGAAGAAAAGCTGGTTGAACAGAGGGCTACGATCGCATTGTCGACCCGCCTAAACACTCTTGGTTTAAGAACCCTTAACGACGCTGTATCGGAATTTGAAGAACATAGACAAGGGCTGAATTAAACGACGTTATGATACCACGTTTAGGCCCTAAAACAGGGGTGTTCAACATTTTGTTTTTTAGCAGTGGGCCAGTACAAGTCAAAATTAAGAAATTGTTCGTAATTTCAAAGGTATATGATATAAACTTCACCAACTTTAGATTAAGTAATTTTAAAAAAAGGCTTTTTTATACACCATTGCAAAAAGTTCCACGGGCCTTAATTGGCACGCGGGCCACGGAGCTCTAAACTATATCAAATATAATCTTTCGAGGTTCAAGCACACTGGCGGAATCGTTTCTGGGACTTTATAGAACCTCAAGAAACGTACCTTTGTAGAAGTTCTATATATATTTTTCCCCCAAAAGTGTAATATGGAATCTTAAAATAAAATTGGCCTATGTACATGTAAAAATAAGCAATTAGTACTGGTGAACGGTGGGCCAAATTAAAAAGTACAATGGGCCTTGGGCAGTACATGTTTTGGTTTAATGGGTTGAACAAGTGTATACTTGAAAATGTTTCAAATATAACCTGGAGATTCAAACATATATATTACGCATTACATTTGCCCATTTCTGGGGCTTTATAGAACTTGTTTCAATGACTGTAACCGTTGTAGAAGTTCTAAATATATTTTTTTCACAAATGACTCGAAATGGGACATTGTTATAAATTTGGGCACTGAAGTGACGGAAGTATAATTACTTACCCCCGTACCAAAGTTGCTCAAATCGCATGAGCTTGAGACTGAGCTGCATCTCAAGTCCCAGAAGTATACCACAGTTGCGTAGAAAAATGGCCAAGACGAAATCAAGACAGTGACAAGACAGCCAAATAGGAAACTTAAGTTTGAGTTTAAGCTGGGGAGAAAGCTTAGAAGAGGCCAAGCTTGAGCTGCAGTTTGGTGAGCAACTGTGGCTTATAAGTCACTGAATTTGTACTCACTTTGTCCTTAGGGTCTTTTCTAAATTATAATGGGATTAAATCCATCGACATGCTAGTCTTTGTATAGATCCTACCATTTTGAACATTGCACCTGACCTGTTTAGAATGGGTTAAAAGTGGTAGAAAAGCGCAGATGGACCATATAAGGGCATTCTGCTGGAGTAAGATTAAGATAGAACGTGTGGCCTGTTGAACCTTTGCCAAATTATTTATAATTGCACAAAGAATATCACTAATTAAATTATTGTAAACTGATAACAAAAGCAAATCAATGAAACCAGAGTAAAGTATTTTGAGTTCTGAAGTTTAGAATTAAAAATTGTTTCTGAAGCCTTACATAAGCCTTTTGGACCACCCCAATAAGGAATTCGACCTACCTGCTATGTTACATTTATTGAGAATGTTTTCCATTTTTCCACAATAGCATCACAAAAGTTAAAAAACTTATTTTGAATGGTTCACAAATTATGAAAACGAGTATGGATCAGTGATAATCTAGGGGCCGAGACGAGCAAAATGAGACCTCACATGACAATGCTCCCAGATGGCGCTGCCGCATGGGGACGTGAAACTTGGCCGCCATGAGGCGCTGTATATCTCCTCGACCGCTATTATCGCCCTGGTAATGTGAAAGGGGGTCAATAACTGGGGTTTGTTTGGTTGCCGGGTGAATCTGTAGTCAGTTTCGCATCTGGAAGCGAGAAATTCAAGATGGCGGCGACGAATTCTAGGGAAGAAGTGCTGATAAGCGCAGTGTATTTCTAGCGCGCACATCGGCGCTGGAATCGTTTTTTTTTATATTTTATTATCGAAAACAAATAAACAGTCTTACAAATTTACTGGTTTCGACTACAAATAGATACGTTTATGATTTTCCATTATTTGTGTTTGTATTATTGTCTGCATAACTTTTCCATGTAAAAACGCAAATTCTACGGTCAACGAATTATTGACACGCCGTTTTAGGAAGGTGTTCTCTAGAACCTTTGAACGAGCCAACCAAGTTACGATTTTTGACATTGTTGTATCATTGACAGTATCAATATCGTGCCAGGCCCCCATGCGTTCGAATGACCTCAGATTTATCGTAATAACTTCCGGTGCCCCAGTGTTTCCTGCACCAACCTGGTTACCAATTGGTTCACAATCGCTATAGTGACGTCAACCGAGCTGGAATTGCCCTCGGCCAATCGCCTTGCGGAATTTGCATGATTTTGGATTTTCTGGAAACTCCTGTTGTAGTCATTAGCATTGTTCGTTAATTTATCTATATAGGTTGATGGTTGCCAACACTGACATCAGAGGTAAAACCGGATCATATTTTTAACTGACGGTCATGGGGTGATTAGAAAATGTGGGATGGTTAACGGTTAAGGACGACATTACCTAAATTGTGACCAAGGAGATAATGGTCATGACTTAGGACAGGTACTAGTGCTCAACTATGTACTTGTTTGCTCCTTTGTGTTCAATTTTCAAGATTACACAAAAATGCATATTTTCAATTCATAGATTTCAAATCCTGGTAATTCTGATATTACTTTATACAGTAATAACTGCATATAGACTATAGTCTATATGCTACAGTCAATGTGTCAAGCTAGCCAATTTGTAAAATGACTGACTTGATCAGTCATTTTACGAAACGACTGATTAGGTCAGCAGTTGCAGCTTGCAGTTTTTTTTTACAAAATGACTGCAAATTTAGCTTGATTATTTATTTGACTTATTGCCTGGTTAGGTTATTTTAGGTTAGGTGTCATTATGTGACTAGTCATTTTGTATTCCAGTCATTTGACACATTGACTGTAACATATATAAGCAAATCATCGCACGATCAACTGTAAAAAAAAAAAGAAATTCATGTGAAATATTTTTGGATTTTTCAAAATATGTATATGTGATGACTCTATCATATGTAAAATCAACGTGTTTTGACGTAGAAGTAACATTTTTATTTACGGTATAAGGGTATAAATTCAGCAGCGAGGGTGAAACGATAAACGGCTGGGAATCGGCTTACACGGCGGGGTAACGGCTTACCGATAAGCAAGTCATTTATTTTCTTCTCTTTATCACATAAGAGAGAATAATGGAAAAGTTTTGATGAATTTGTTTTCGGTAATAGAGGTATAAGTTCATCAGCAGTGTGTAACGGAAGTGTATTCGGCTAACGGCTAATAATGGGCTTACGCGGCGGTGTACGTCCTTCGTTAAAAATACTTTACTTGCAGCCGTTTTGTTTTTCAGATTTTTTTGAAACTCATTATAATGTCTTGATAATCTTGATGCCAGATATACAACTACTGTCTTGAAACTATTCACCCATGAGTGCCAGTGTTTCACATGCCGTAATTTTAAGAAACATCAAATACGGGGCTGTGTCAGTAACATGGCCTGAATGTTTTATGAAAATTTCACATAAGCCGTTACACAGCCGATTTGCAGCCGTTAAGCCGGGTCTCCACCAAGAGTATCATTGAGTATACTCACGGTTTGTTGAAACAAATCAGTCGAAATGTTTGCTTTC
>JAQGBW010002069.1:0-21563 GCA_034698625.1 Julus scanicus
GTACTTTTAACGCGTTTACATGGCTGACTCAATTGAAGCAAAGTACTTTTAAGTGCTCATGTAAACGCAGTATTAGTAGAGGAAAAGACACAATTGGGACCAATGTTTAGAACAGCTAAGCCATCCAGTTCTGGATACCTCCAATCAAAAATTAGGTTTTTAACCAACAATATTAAAAAAACTATAATTGGAAAATTAGATTGTCATACAAATTCCTCTATAATGTATCTTTCCTCGTTACAAATCCTCAAAAGTTACAGAACGTGTGCTAAAGTTCAGCGTTAGTGACCTTGTTTTCTAAAAATTGTATTTGTGGCATATGGTTGTTGTGTTTTATTTTAGTTAATTTCGCATGATACTGTACAAGATTTGAGTTTTCTGTTCCTTATAGTCATTTTTTCATAATACAGGTAATTAAAAACCGCATTTTTCGCGTTAAGTGGGATTTAACTATAATATAAATTCATACGACTGACTCTGGTTTTGCTTGTTTCATAATTGCAACAAACATTATTACACGAAAACATATTCAACACATTTACACTTAAATTTCGAAAGTATTTTCAGTAGTGGCAAACATATTTTCACTAACATCTGTTAACTGTTCATCTTGGTGTGTTAAGAAAACCGAGCCAAATAAATAACCCTTGCATAATGTTAGAAGTTTAGAAACATACTGAACACAAATTGTTGGACGCAATTGCCTCCATTGCATTTAATGCTGCACGGTTCGTTGGTAGTTAATTACACACCAACATGTGTTGTATTGTTATCAATTCAGCTTTTGGGATGTACATTAAAGTTTATATTCTTTGATTGCTGATGTAATTTTCTTAGGGAGTTGAAAAGTCTTAGCTTAAAAGTCGAAAAGTACGTTAGGTATAATCCACCTTTGCAAATTAAGAACAATTGGAATTAAATTCTATACACATTAGCTTAACAAAATGCTCAATATTAAGCCTTAACTGATAGAGATTAAAAGTACAGAAATGTCTAACCTAATGCATCAGTGTACTGCATTAACACGTAAAATTCGAAATTCTGTAATTTATGTAAATTTTCTAAACTAAAAAATGTTAAACCTTTGCAGAAAACCAGAAGAAGAATCAATTATTTTTTTTCTCAGAATACCATCATCTGTTTTTATTAAATAGATAAACATTAATTTTACTTTAAAATACATATGTGTTTGATGTACTTGTATAATGATTTTGTATTTCAATTTATCATATTGAGTGAAAATGGATGAAATTTATAAAATCTTGTTCAGTATACGGAGAACATTTGGCATACATAACATTTACTTTACAAGCAATAATATCAATATAGTACATTAGTGGACAGTGTTAGACAAATTGTACTCATGAGTAGGAGTACTGTTTACGACTACAGTGGAACCATACTCTATAGTTAAGTAGAGGACATGTAATTAGTAGTCATAAGAAATGAGTAATCAAACTTGTGCTAATATACATTATGTACTCATGTGCAGAAATACTGATTACGGTTACTGTGGATCAAATCATACTACATAGCATTGTAGTATGGCGGATTTCAAGTGTATTCAATCGGATTTCAATCTTAATAATTAAAAGGGAAAAAAGACCGTAGAAATCATGTAGAAAACTACAAATTAGGATACCATTGGTTAGTAATGTCGAAGGTCACACATTCATATTAGCTTTTAGGATGACTCTTATTTCAACTTATTCATTTGCGTAACTAAAATTACTCAATTACTTACTTAACAGTATTGCTATTCATACTTCATTACTACATTGTACTCAATTTCAGATTACTTTAATACTCATAGTTTTAGATTACGTGAATACTCAAGGACATTTGTAATCACCCTTTGTGAGTACATTTTTGTAATCGACTTTATTGTACTCATACGTTTTGAATACATTGGCATTTAATTACTTTTGTACATTTTGTAATCACATTACTCTTTGTACTCAGTGATATCTTTTATTCGTAACTCAAATTCATTCAATGTACTCAATTACTGCCCAACACTTTTAGTGCACATGCATGGTTTTGCAGGTTAATATACATAGTTAAGTATGGCATTTCAGTATAGCCGGGCAGGTATTTACTCCTATATTGCAGTATAGTGTAAACATAGTAACTTTTATGTGAAACCACACAAATTTTGTGACTCGCTTTATTGCGGTGGCCTAAAACCAAACCGGATATATATCAGACAAAAACTTGTATGCGGTTGTCAAAACGCCTGTAACTATGGCTTATTTATCTACAATTATTATGATACCAATATAAAAAAGTGGTTAAAAATGAAATACGCATGCGCAATTTCAAAACTTACATGTAGTTGAATTTCTAAACCATCATAAAAAGAAATAGTGATAAGGGCCGCTGGTGCATTTTTTCATTGAAAGGATTTATCAGTTCAGGAGCCTATACCAGTACATTTCATATACAAAAAAATTGAAAAATTCAAGTTTTCATATTTATCATAATAAAACTTTTCTTATCTTTAATGTTCCCTTAAAAATATTACTGAAACGGAAATTGAATTTTCATTTGTTGGTGTTGCCATATGATCATTGACTTTTTCCAATAATGCGGAAAAACACAGGCTTTCAGTTCTGGAACTGTGACTAAGTACATAAACACTATTACATTGATACAACATAGTCATTCTTGCATGAACGAGCCAATATTATATCGATTTCGATGAGTGCATTTTCCACTTATGCCTCTTTCTCTACACTTTATGCAATTCCGTTAAACTTGACATGAAAAACTACTTTGTTGATAGCATCATAAGTCAATGAAGACCTCTTAAAAATCATCTCCAATGCGATACAATTGCTATATGTTTATTTCATCAACTTCCTAATCAGGCTCCATCTGGCTACTTGCCTCACAAATTGTGCGAATAGGAACTGGTAATTGAGTGAGCACTACATATAAAGGGAACTGGTACTTTATTGTGGGCTGGAGTTGCCAAGATAATAATACATGTTGGTTGCAAATGCAGAACCTTATGCAGATTGGCATTATTGGAAAGAATTCACGAAATTCATGTCAGGTGATGACATCCAATTTCTGCAAAAGATCATCACCAGTGAACATGTCTGCAAATCTTTGTCGAATTTTTTAATAAAATGTCAGTACTGTTTTAACTGCTAGTTTTAACAGTCAAGAGCTAGTCATCATTGCGGAGATGAAAAATGTGCCAATCATTCTCATGGCAAGCAAGAATTGCGATAGGGAAGAACACAATGGCCCCAAGCTTAGACTTTAAAAATCCAGTCACATTATCACACTTGGGAGGTTACGATTTCAGACAACTGTCCACTGTCCACTTCAACACTTTCATCAAAATGTTAAGGAACGTTCCTTTTCTATCCTCGTTACGTTAACTTTGGATTGGTGTGATTGTTTCTCACTAGACACTCAGTGTCTCGGTACGACATTGTATCCTGTTTGTTTTTCAAAGAGACACAAACTAGTTCAAAGAAACGACGTCTAGAAAAAGACCGAATTTCGTTACGTGATCAATCATGCAGTGAAGAAAAGTTGTGGCAGGACATAATGGAATGGTCATAGGCCCTCTTATCGCAAGTGTCTTGTGTAAAAAAAAATATATATATATACATCAAGGTGTAATTCAAATAGAAAAACAATTTCATTTTCCTGCTTATTAATTACATATCAGTTAACATAAAAAGCATTATTACATAAAATGTATATGCTAAGAATAATAAGGCAAAATTTAGATAAATTAATGTCAAAGTGTAAATGATGCAGACTGTTTAAACGTAATTAGTCTTGCCCCTTGTATGGTTAGAAGTCTTGTAGACGATTTATATAAGATTTCACAAGTTTTTTTTTGTTGTTGCTGTAATTAGAAATATTCTTTTCCCATTATTCTTGATGAGCTTTTACAAACCGTCATTATTGGAAGTTAAGTGCTTTTTTATTTGCATCTCAAATTTGACACAAAGTTTTTCTATCTTGATAAAGTCTGGTGGCCGAGGTAAACTTTTCCTGATTTTGGGGGCCATATATACTATATATATATATATATATATATACATATACAGGCACCATTCCTTGACAATATGAGCTGTATGCTTTGGATCATTATTCTAATTTAGCACAAAATTATGTCTTTTATATTTAATTTCTCTGCGTTGTCTTTTGAGGAACACAAGCTTGTCCACAATGATTTCAATGAAATACAGATTACTGTTCCAACAATAGTCATTTTTCTGTATTATTTTCACTTTAACATTGATTTGCGTCATTAAATATTTTTTTTTATTTAGCACTGCACATGTACGTAAGTGCATATTACATGTAAATCTAAATCCCATTTATTTGTTCTCCCATATATATTTGAAAGTTTATCTGTATCTGCAGGAGTCGTTAATACATATATCATTTTCACTTTGAGCCACTGTAGTTTTTAAAATAAATCTTAAAACAATTAAAAAATGTCCAACTTAATAACTTAATAACTGATATTTTCGAAAGTATAGCTAAGATTTCAGTAAGCAACATTAATGCACTTTATGAGAAATTGTCTTGCTCGGAAAATATATGAAATTGCATAAACACCAAATCGAAAATAAATTATATTGTGTAACGTATTTAACTTTGCACTTCTACTTTTGCGTGGTTAACAATTGTGTATTTGAATGTTTAACAAAAGTCATGAAAAAGTATTTTAATTGTGGCCGATGCTTAAAAATGCATACAAATTCCAAGCTCAATGATACACAACGAGGAAAAAATAATAAAAATTTATATAAAAACGCGTGTGCCTGAAGTAGAATCAAAAACAGCACATATTATATATACTACAATGTTGCGTTACCCAAAATATTGTAAATTTCAAAAATATCCATATATTTAAACTTATTTTTGCTATTTCTGTCATTTAAATTTGGAATTTTACCGAGATTTTTGGATTGCGAGCTTATAAACAAGGAAAACAGTATTTTAAAAACAAACTTCAAACATGCACATTACAAATTCTTCGTGATTCGTTTAGAAACACCACATATTCGAAACCAATCAGCTTTACAGTTATTTTAAACTTTGTTTAACGGTTTAATAGTTGTGGACGAATTCGTCGCCCTTACCTTTTGCCGTATCTTAATTTCCTTCGATGGTGGACGTAGTAATTACCATGCTGATTTCAACAAGTCCGATTTATTCTGGCACCCATTCAGCATTTACAATCCCGTGTTGAAAGCTCAATATGCACCACGAAAGACGTTCTTTTAAAGTGCAATATCTCCTTAGTAATTAATCCAGTAATAAAATCATCGCTTGGAGTAGATATTGCAGATCACATATTTTCGCTCCAATTGATCCAAAGTTTGGACGGCCTAAAAAGCGATCGAGGAACGCGGTTCCCTTCACCAAAAATGCACCAAACATTCTCTCGACAAGTCAACACGTTTCCATGTCCCAATTTCTAAAACATTTAGTCATGGATCTATATCTGTCAACGTTTTATCTTTTTCCCCGATTGAAATTCAACTTTCAGAGGAAGATGATGATGACATAGGAAATGGATTTCTAATTTGCCAATTTCATCCCATAAGTCTTTCAAAGTTGAGGAAAAGCAATCAGGTGTGTGTCTGGAGTTGTTTTATCCGAATGCATGCCCAGGGATATCTCAGGGAGGAATGGGAATGCAACACGAACAGTCAAGGAGCTATGGAAGGAATAGCTCTGCTTGGCTGTTACACCAGATTCCCCACATGGGCGATCCAATAAATAGGAGCGTTGTAGACTCGATTTTCAGGCGTGCAAACACTTCATTTCACTCAGAAGCCACAGACATCTACCAACCGCTAGATGGCGTACGAGTGCGCAGGCAATGCACTGGGATTAGCACAACTGCAAACACAAATTAATGTTTCCACACAACAAATATACATCTTCGAGCGATGAAATGCTTGTGAAATATGGGCACGGAAATAAGGCTCAATTTGCAAATCAATAGGATTAAAGAGAGACACACAATCAAAAGAAAATCAATATTCCTGATGTCTATTTCATTGTGGAGTAAAAATGCATATTTCCGCTTGTTCGTTGAATCGCCTGCAATTGCTCTAACAATGAATTCATGTTTTCAGGGAGGAATTTCGCTAACAAGTATAGCCGCAATTCCTCCTGATCTTTAATATAATTTTTGTGTGCATCCTTCCCTTCTTTCATCATCTTTTTAGTCTCCTCCCCCCCATGGCCCCACTATCCTCCTCATGGCCCAACCTTTCCTTCTCAGATCTAGCATTTCCCTATCATTCTTGAATGCCATGTATTTCATCTGTATGAGTGAGTGGTTTTACTTCAGTCGTAAAAAATTCCGAAAACATGTCTCCATGAAAAAATACCATGCGTGATTGTCAGTTCACATAGATACATGTATGTCTTAGAAGTCGACTCTGTACGCTCCTTCAAACAAATTACGAGACAAAAACTGTTCAGCGCCCTTACAACGACAGGCTATCAAACATGATTAATGAATAAAGACGCCTAATCACTTTAACTTTGAGTAAGGAAAGTTATGTATTTTTTGTAATAGATTTACAGGCAGGGCCATACATTCAAAAAATCAGATTGAAAATCACATAAGAGCTGTTAAGTTTAAGTGCAGTTATGCATCGCCACGAATGCACAAACATAAAGGACCCTATCATAATTGGTAGATAAAGAACCTTCTGTCAGTTTAATGAAATTCTATGAAAATGTCAATTTTGTTCAAGTTTAATCCTTTACGATTTATAGTAAAGATTCGGTTGGAAAAGGTGAAAATATAGAAAGGGTTGTTTGAATGCAAATTATATCAGATCCAAGGGAATACATGTTTTTTCATTTACTTAACATTTGCTTATTTAGTACGCTTACGGTAGTCAACTTGAATCGGGTTATAAAGATAGCGCTTGAAATAATTGTCTTTGTTTACAAAATCAAGGTAAGATTTCAGCAATGAAATTTAATTAAAACAGTATGGTGACAGCAGGTTATTTTGCATTTGTGGGGAAATTAATTAGATGCATAAGTTTTACGTTTATCACTTTCTATAGCTTTTTAGTAAATGGCATGGGAAACCATGCAAATACTTTCTTATGAATAGACTTTGATTGAGCCTAATTAGTTCATCCATCAAGATGCTTAATTTACCCATTTAAACATCGAAAGGAAAAAATCAACGCATAACCCCTTCCTTCTTGACGACAGCTAGGAAATATTCTGTGTAATTTGCCGTTAAATTGCTACGAGTGAGTAATTTTATGATCCAAAAGAGTTGGTTTCTGGGGATGCGACTTTTCAGTCATCAAGCGGGTTCAATTTTGCGGCAAATTGCTCCAAGATTACTATGTTATATAACTTGAAGACATGAGATCTAACACGATACCCATTTTCACAGTAAAGTATGTCGAGTAAAACTTTATTTTAAATTATGCACATTCAGTCTTTATTGCTTGACAAAATTCACGAGTGCTAACAGTAGGTGAGGAGACTACATTTTTATTTAACTTTTTGCTATAAAGATCCATTCTTTTCTTCAAAATGTAGAGCAAGGGAGTAGCTTAAGATATTTATAAAGTCTGTCCATCTCCAGCTAGCTTTTAGCAAAACCCATATTCTAGGGATATAAAATATGCTTTTGATAGGATGTCATCTCTATAAACGTGTTCAGTTATACTAAATGCTATTTTATACATAGGCATTATATAGTTCAAAAGTTCGGCTTAAAAGTCATAGATAAAATCAATAAGAGCCTTGTTACTAGTGTTATGCCAGATTCCGGTGGCTCTAAGGATGTTTAGCACTTATTCCTTCCAGCCATAGCTGTGCAGCTATAGTGTAAGTTCTGATATTTTTTTTCTGGCATACGATGTTGTCATGCTTTTATTCACAATTCAGTAATTGGTGTATACGGTCCTATTATAGCGTCCAATCAATTCTAGTGGAAGTTTCAATATTCGACGTTGATGAATCATTCTGTAGTTCAATGTACAGTACCTTATACGTGACTGCATAGCATTTAATTGGAATTGCAGACTTTTGATTACTTTTGATTACTAGTAGCAGCGATTGCAGATTATTTAGATGCATTAATTAGTAGATCATATCAATTTATTATTAAGATTGTTTTAGATGATATGATTTTTATTTCGTCCAATAGGTCTTTGAAACATGTACATGTTCATTCAACGCAAAACGTGCTTTCTATAGGGAAGGAAATATACGAATTTGTGCATTATATTAAGCGATTATTATGTATATTGTCAGTCAATCTGCAGATACAGACCGAAAATCCGACTATTTGAAATTGGAAATTGAATAGCCACAGTGGGCATGAATATTTGAGGAACATAATATGAATGGCATACACATTTTTAGGGATTGGCGCCATATATCATTAATTCTAGAGGGGAGACAAACTTTTTCTACTTTTTTTACCTTAATGGCCCAATCCCACAAATTTCTCCAATTACGCGCAGGGCCTTTCATTTAATTTTATTTCATTAATCTAAAATCAGGCCTTTTCACCTGATAAACGTTTGTAACAATACACAAATATTCTACACATACTCTTTCTTTCAAAGCCAATCTCCTTCTAAACTCTGTAGATAATATCATTACCTCACATACATATACCAGCCAACAAAGAAGAAACTCAAATGTGAACACTTTTTAGAAGTGCTTTTTTATACTGCAACTTACATACTATCGTAGCTTTTCTAAGTGGATTTGATAATTAAATGCTTAAATAACGGGCGCAGACCCATTACCCCACCTTTTATTCCTTGCCAACCTTTGCTTCATAAGAAAGACAAGATGTATTCCATAATGGACTTGCAGTCATGCTTCATTTCCTGCAACACTGCATCTGTATGGCCTCTAGGGCTCATAAACTATATATATTAATAAAATTTGTAAAACTTCCTGCACATCTAATTGCATACCATTCAGTTTCCTATTACCTTTCATATGAGAGCACTGCGGTGAACATTTGATGCTCTACATTACAATTTATATTTGATTGTTTATTGTTTGTTGTAAAAAAAAAAAAAAAAACATGCCTTCCCTGGTGAAAAAAACAATAGAGATTTCTATTGTTTTCAATTGTTATTTGGATCGTTGCTTTCTATTGGTTTTATTGGTTTCAATTGTTTTCTATGGTTTTCTATTGTTCAGGCAATACAGCTAAACCATAGAAGTCAATAGAAGCCAATAGAAGTCGATGCATGAACCATAGAAAACAATTAAAATCAATAAAGTATCCAAATAACAATAGAAACCCATAGAAATCTCTATGGGTTTCTATTGCTTTTTTCACCAGGGTTGGTGAATTAATCTAGCTACTGCAAATTGATGCAATCTTTGTTTTTTGCCATACTGTATTTAGACAACCGATTACTTTTGCAAGCTCGAGATCTAAAGTTCTACTGTATTGGGAATGGAGACAATAACTGAGGCAAATATATATATTTAGGTATATAGAAGATTCGGTTGGTCACATTCAATGTTCTTCTTCCGCTTACTTGCAGATTGATGAACTGGTGTTTGTGAATTAGTATGTTGATTGACAGTTTGTAGATTAAATAGCAAAATGGGTCACCATGGAATTTTATAAAATTGCTATAGAAATTGTTGAAAACTTGAACATTCCAAGACCATTCAAAAAGGACTTCATTAAGAAGGGGTAGGATGGGAAAAAGGGGGGGGGATGGTCTGGTGGCATGTGCACACCATGTGGACATAGGGAGAGGGGAAAAGCCAGTATGGACGTCTACTAATGATGGCAATTTTCAGTTTTTGGATTTTGTTTAATTAAGTTTTAAAGGTCCGTGAAAGGGCAATTTAAGGGACACCAGAAGAAATGTGTCCCTAGTCCCAAATACATATATACTTGAATTTTCAAAACCTCGGTAAAGTCGTGAATTATGCCTAACTTTGTATTGAACACCAATTTTGTGCTGGAATTTCCCTTCGAGGTCAGGAAATTTCCTTTAATCAGAAAAATTGTGGAAAAATGTCGTGGAATTGGTAGCAAGACGGGTGCTTGGAAATTGATAAGTTAGGCCTTTGTATGTTCCAACAAATGTTCTAGACAACATTTTTTTCCCAAAAAATTAGGACGTTTATGAGAGTGAATTGAGTCAATTTTTTAAAGAATTTCATGGACGTCCTTTTTGAATGGCCCCCGAAAAGGATAGAGAGTTTATTGAAGGGGAAGGGTGGACCAAAACCATGCACATTAAAAATGTATGAAAATTATTTTCTCCATTTCATGTAGAGCATTATTCTGTTAAGATTTTCGTAATTAATCTAACTTCCAAGTATATTTACAACCTACATGCATGTACATTATACAGTTCTCTTCTGATTTTTAGATTGTCGCATAAAATGAGCGAATATGAAAACCTATGGGAATAAATTTTCCAACAGACATGATTTTTGGAAATCAACAGAATTTGATATTTGTATTTCCTATGCAGTGTTTCCAAGCAAACTTTTCAAATGCAATGCATTGAAGAATAACTTAATCCATATTGTAATGCTAATATTAAAATAATGGCTCTGAGAGTTGAAGTATGTAGATTTCTAATGGAGTAGCCTCAAATAAGTGGTATCGAATTTCTTTATAATGTTGACTTAAGTGAGAAAGTGAAGGCAAATATCATTATTTCATTCGCCATATGTTATTAACCATATAATCTGAATGGATCATTAATCATTCTTATTTAAAATTGGCTCGACGCAATTTATCAAGTATCTGAAATGCGATTAACCTCTGTCACAATGTCAAGCAAGTTTTACGCTTTTATATGAGCATTATTTTAACAATATTAATATTAATCCGTGTTTCATTAGTTTTTATCGCAATCAACGAGGAATTTTAATTGCCCAGTAGCTTTCTCTCTAAGCTATAGCAAACGATGATGAAATCGTCATACATTTAAAAAATTAAGCTTACATGAGTGTCATAATGTTCGTTTATATTAGTTTCACTATTAAATATGTCAATAATACACATTGCTCAGTTTCCAAAGTGCAATTTCAGAGCACGTCATCCAATTTAAACAACTGCACTAGACGAGTTTTCATTTTCTCTTTATTTACGTATACTGGTGTCAGAAACAATGGGGATTTTGCCAGATTGCTTTACAGATGAGAATATACAGTAGCTTAATGTACTTTAAGGGTTTCTATTAACCAATTGCGACATCAGTAGAAATTGGTAGGATTTTGAAAATGTGAAAATTAAACTTGTAAGCAACCGGCATAAATAAACTTAACTTTTTTCTAAACTTTCTGTAGCGCCTGATCAGTACTAAATTGAATTATTATTCAACTAATTTTTTTTTATAGAAAGTGTATACATATTCTATAGAACTTAAACAAAATTGCTAAATTGGCTTGTAGTGGAATTAATTTTCTAACAATGCGAATTTTGCAAATATATTTCGTTAACTTTACATATTCAGCTGATTTGATCAAAGTTTAAAATCATATTTAAAATATAAATTAAGTTGCAATAACTGCTATGCATAATATAATAGGCGTTACTACAAGTGTTCATAAAGTAAGGCATGCCATATTTTAATAGTATACTAAAGTCGAAAACACTTGGATATGTCATTCATTTGTTAATTAATCATATTCAATTTTTGAGAAAAGCTGAAACGTACATAGGCCAGTCGCATGTTTTTCAATCTTTTGGGTTTGTGCGTCTCTGCTTTAAGAAATTCATCAATGTTTAGAAGTGAATACGTGCACTCATTGGATATTGCAATATTTTGACTACAAAAAGGCAGATTAAAATGTGTAATTATGGCATTTTTAGAAAACTAATAGAAATATTTGATAAAGCATATTTATTGCTTAAAGACTCGTAAAATCGACGATCATCCGTTTTTTAAAATATTTAGGTGAACATCTTTAGCAATCGATTTTAAATCTTGCTAAGTAAAAATTGTGAAAAATTACTTGATGACCAACAAAAAAAGTGGTTTTGGAAGATTTGCCAGACATAAAACTCGAATAATGAACATTTGTTTACAATTTGGAGATAAATAAAAATATTTTAGATTAGTATAGATGGCTTGTAGCCTTAGGGTCAGTATTCTTCATATTCTTTACTATACATAAACATTACAATGACAATCCAGCAGTCAAAGGCTATTCAGTCATCTATATGAAGATATACCTAATACACTTATAGGATTTCATTTTACAGATAGAAGGATGGTTGAAAGCCCATATGAATTTATATACATAATACAAAATCTTTTCTTAGAAAATATTCTTCTCAAATTTTATGCAGTTCACTAAGGTCTGAAGTAATGGCCCTTAGGATCAATTCCACATTTTATTTATAAAAAATGGGATATGCGCACAGCTATGTCCAATATATTCTGAACCCCTTAAAAGATTTCTCCAGCGGTAAATCTAAATTTAGTAAGTCTATTTAAATGAATTTGTACTTGCATGCTCGAGTAAATAGTGCTCCGTAAGGAAGATGTTTATGTGGGCGTATATTTAAGACTTGTCATGATTAGGATGTAGTATACATCAGATATGAGCTAGGGGCATTCTATTGAGTCAATATTAAATAAATTCGGATAAGCTTAATTAACACAACTAGAGATTGATTTAATGAAATGCAGCCAGCTATAAATGTTTATTTATCGTTTCTAATTCAATGTTTATTTTCGGTGGTCTCCAAACACGTACGATAGACTTCGTAAGAAATTGTTTAGAGGTTTACAATGTTTTTCAATTATGCGCGTGACAATGCATTAGATTGATATTATTTCTTAAACTAAAACATTTTCAATCATAAATAGTGAAGTGGTGGAATCTAAAAAAAATACTCCACATTTTGCACAAGATGGTTACAATAAATAAATACTATAAAAAGCTGCATGTATCAATGGCTAAAAAACAACTGAAATTCTAACGTATTCCTAAATTATTTATAATTGGGGATGATTTATTTAAATAACTTTACAACTGCAACACACCATTTTTTTTTAATGGAAATGTTTTATCACATTAGTTCAGCTCTTCTTAGTTCAAATAGTTTGTACTGAATTTTGCATGAACCAAAAGTTCTAACCACGTTACCACGGTTTTTTAGGCTACACATGTTACGATTTTAATGGTTTGTCTAGAAAAAGATGTTACTTTTTAAAACAGGATTAAATTCATCGATTTTTCTAGTTTACAGGTCTTTTAATCATAAACATTATGCCAAGCAACAAATTTGTTGTTCAATTTCTCAAAATGGTTGAGATATGTACGCTTAAATAACTAATTACACTCCATAGGCAAAATTTAAAGAAAAAAACGGCTTTTAAATCTCACGTTCAGATACTCATTTGGGGCCTTTTATGACTACAAGTAACAACACCAACTATAAATTTAGGGCTAGATTTTTACAATTCCTGAAAATCTGGAATTGAATTATGCAATGACATGCATTAGATGAATTTTTTTATAATATCTTTAGGGAGAACATTCTTTAGTGAAGCCATCTTGTTAATGCATTGACAAAAATAATTGTCATTATTTGGGGAGGCTTTAAAGGGGAAAACTATGCCACAAACTTTCAAAATGTGGCTGAATACACATCGTGCAGTAGTGAAAATTTTTGTTTTCACAGTATCCTGGGACACTGTTAGACTTGTTAAGACTTGCAAAGCGTTGTAGAGTTATAAATAAAAGTTTTAACTATGGGGATTAGAAATAGTTTTCTACACTCATCGCCTTGTCAGTGATAGAAACACCATTTATCAAATTCCAACTACAAAACAATTAAGTGGAAGTGTAAAGGTGTGGGGATATTTTTTACAAAACTGCATTGATATAATTGCATGCAATAAAGCCAACTTGGTAAAAATTATGTATCGTGGCATCATAAAGAAACATGCCACATGCCAAGGCAAATAAGATTCTAAAGTTAATTATCCAAAACATACTTCAGGTCACGTTCAAGAACGGCTGAGTAAACAAAAGATCCAATGCATGGTTACAATGTCCATCTCACAGCTTAGACCTTAACCCAAAAGGGCTTTCTATAAAAAAAATTAGAACAATGTATACCTTAGAAATATGCTCTAATGGAGATAAGTTGTTTGAATTGTTGAAGAATAAATTGGAAAACAATTTTTAGGCGAATGAATTGTTAATTTTATAATGGTTTGCTCAGAAATCTTGTTTATCAAAGCTTTTTGCCCTGTTTTTAATAAAATATTTATTACAGGAGCACTATATAAATATGAAAATACAGAATTTTTTATGCATGTATTATGAAGAAAAAAATTATTAATAAGGGAAATAATGCGAAATGATTTTTTAAAAATAAGCTACAAATCAATAATTTTTTAAATATTATGCTAACATATGTATATATTTTGAATTGCCTTTGTGTTACTCCAACGCTAACGAATTTAACACTTGAATGTTTTATTTGAGGGCACGTTAAATATATGTGAGAATGTAATGCAAAGGTCAATTGACAGCATTGACATGCCCTACGATTTCTTGAAATCACAAAATGCAAGGTGCTTGTAATTCTTATTAGCTCTCTGTTTATCAAGCGGTCGCCTTGAAGCTCTTTTAGAAGACCAACTATGTAAATATTTTTTTTAACATGTTTGGATTGCCCCAGTAGTCAATACATCAAACGAAGGCTTGTCTTAATTATAAACATTTGCATAATTGTTTGAAGTTAATTATTAAAAATAATAGAATACCATGTACTTAACAGTTGCATGTAAATAATAATAAATTATCAGAATGTTTACCTCCATCGGCTTGGACAAGTTTTCCAACATCCACCCCTGACACATTTAGGATTGCTAGTGATATTGAAGTGCTCACGATTATACTCTGTGCTCGTAAATTTTCTTTGTTCCAAAGAACCTTCGTTATCTATTTGTAAGATAAAGAGGTAGCGCAGAGAACAAAGTAATACATCACCTGACAACATTTTTCTAAAAGAAGCATGTACAGAAGGTACTGCTATTGTATGATAAATGACTTAGGTCTTTAATGCCCTTTGTCTCAATAACGGCATATAGGAGAATATATTTACAGAGAAGACCATTCACAGGGTTACACCATTAAACTTATCCATCACCATTGAAGCGAACCATAAAGATAATGCAATAGATTGTAATGTAAGACAATGATTTTTATATCTACACTAAGAATCTTGTAGTAATAGGGCAGAGTTGGTAGGAATGGGACATTCTTCACCTTTTTGTTTTTAAAAGCATTCACAAACTTTAAAACATATACCAAATTGTATTAACAACTTTTTTACTTTATACTATTGTGAATATTGTGCACAGTGTTGAAACTATTTTCTCATTACTAAAATAAAATTATATTAGAAATTAAACTCCTTTCTATATATGTTGTCCCAAAGTAAGATTTCTAATATTTGCAATAATAAGAACACACTTTTTCAACAAAAAAAAATACTTTTTTTCAGGATTTTTATAAAATTAAAACTAACAAACTAGTGAAAAGGGATTAACATCAATGCAAACTTGATAGATTTCCTGTGATCTTAATATTTCTCCACACACAACATGGTGTGGAAGGCTTCAGCACGATACCAACATTTTTATACATCTGTACATCCAACATCTGCGACACTCCCATTCCTCCTGCACTGTTGTGTCCCAAACCTCCTACCACTAAGTCTTTGTTTCAAACACACCATATCATTAAAAGGACCTGCTGATTGCTAGTAAAAATCTAATAATATCAAAACCATCTTAACCGGTATTAATGTACTTAATTAATATGAAAACATTGCCTCTATAAACTATAGTTTTAGACATATTTAACATTTCAAGAAAAATTACTTTACGGTATTAAAATCACACTTTTCCTTCCTGCATTCTTGTGCTTCAACAGAAGGACACCATTTTACACAAATCAATACACGAAAACAAATGCTATCTTGGCACACAAGTGTCAGGCTATTTACACATTAAACTTTTAAATTATTGGCAATGTCTCATTCCTCCTGCGTCCCATTTCCTATATCTACTCTCCACAATACTTTAGAAGTCGCTTTGTCAACAAGTTAAAATCGCATTTTACTGTCTAAAGTTTTCCAAACCCGAGAGAAGCTCTAAGCATATACAAAAACAACCAAAATCATAACTCGAATTTTCCACAAAATGATTATTTAACTTGATAAGTCTTGACAGTGTCTTGTGTGATGTGCCTACAGGGGTTGTTTCGCTTGTCGCTTCATCTTCATGAAATCTTCCAACATCTTCCTAATCCTGCTAGTGCGTGGATCTTATTTAGTCAAAAAATTATAAATATCCCTAAAAAGATTTAGACTATTTCTTATTTAAGCGACTTTTGAATGCAAGTATATATCGAATGAATCAGTACAATTTATACAGAGGGAATATTTTTTCTATTCAGAGCATGTGCTGCGATATTAGGCAATAAATTACGATGTATTTTGTAATTTAAATAAAATATTGATTTTTTTTATACAAAAATTTCTATGAGCCACCCAGGGCAGCTATTTTTCTAAATCTGTTTTGTGAACTTCAGTCCAAAACTTGCTTCGGGAAATCAATAAAAATGTTACTTGGAAAATAAAAAAGCAGTATAAACACTCGGATACTACATTGCAAAGCTTATTACATATGATGAATTTTGTAGTTGAATGTTGAACATAATGGACTCTTGTTGTTGCGTATCCAAAAAACTAACTTCTGAAACTTTTTAAATCCTGTTAAAATAATAACGTGTTCAAAGAGAAGCATACAGAACATAATGTAGAGAGAAAATTTCTTGGAAATGAACTACAAATATATTTACTAGCATAATAAAAAAGAAAATCTTAAATTCGAGGGAGGATGTATTAACAGGTCACCTGAGACAGTACTCGACAAGCGTATGCCCTTAAGTGCTATAGCTAGGGTCCAATGATAAGTCGGTATGGAGTCAGCGCTATGGCGCCAGTTCTCATCTTTGGTCTTGTAGACTTTAATTAATAAACATTTGATGGGAAAAAGAATTGCGCACAGGCCAGCTTAAGTCGATTTAGGCAGCTGTGATTGGAGGTTTCGACACATGGGGAATAAAAACCTGCAGTACTCAACATCTACAAGGAGAAAACAAATCTGCTGCTTGACAGAACTTCAATGAACACCATTGTGGGTAAAATCCACAATGGGGACATCACAGTTGAAATATATCAGGTCAAGTGAAGCAAAATCTGATGTGATAGATGAAACAACAGCCTAGCAGCAATAGAAAACAAGAGGTTGAATTTGATGGTGGCATAAGTGAGGTATATATATTATGGCTACATTTAATACATAGATAAAGAAATACATGTTGGATACGTAGCTTGAAGAGCAGAAGACAGCAGTGTACGTGGATGGATAGAAGATGGTTGTTAAGAAATATCACAAGTTCACATGTATTGATTTACTGTATTTTCAAATGTACATAATGAGCCTTATATATTGCCTTAAATAAGAAGTATTTTATACTTCAATTGATCTTCTACTTCGAGACTGTGTTCAGCTTGTAATAATTTTCATAAGTATATTTTGAATTTATGTTAAATGAGTTTATAGAATTTTTTTGTTTGAGTGAATTTGATTAGTATGCCAAGAAATTATAAACGATGTATATGCCATGAACAGCTTAGAAAATTATTTAAACCATAATCGAAGAGATAACCGGTTGTTTAACGGTTACATGTAAATTAAATTAGAATTCACCCTAAGCATTTTTCTTTAAATATAAATATATATATATATATATACTTAAAGAGTGGTTAAGTGCATATTTAAAATATATTTCAAATGTCATAGCTCCTATCACTCATGAGCTAAATTCCGTTAATCTAATATAAATGTAAGCGTAATAAGTATGACAGAATATACTTCAGATGATGTTGCACTTTAAATTCTCAAGAGAGAGGCAGAAAATGAAAGAGAGGTTAAATGAGAAATAAAAAGCAAAAAAATGGTAGCTTAATCCCCATACCGAGGTAAAAACTGAGCGCATACATTTTTTTTTCGTTTTTCGCGTTTTTAATGGGACTCTATACCCTTTTGCTTCACATCTATTGTGCCATACACAAACATAAGCGTCTACAAGTCCTTCTAAGATTATTCACGTCAAATCCCATGACAAAACTAAGCTTTGTGCGGAATTATATACGCTATCATAAAAAGGACAAGCGCCAAGCACACCAGTCTAGCGCTTTTTTTTTTCTATCATTATTTCCAAATTCATGAAAATAGACATGTGAACGTCTGCCTTAAGGACGTATACATGTATGGGGGGAGGGTATACAGGAAATAGATCTCCCCGTAAACCAAGAAAGTTTGCAAATTTCATGCCGAATCGGCAAAAATTAAAAGGGGAATTTTGAAAATATAAAAATGCATATATTTTTGCTTTAAAGGTGTGATTTATTTAATCTAAAAATTTGTTTTTGTTTTTTTGCAGTAAAAATGAAATTTTTGTATGTTTGAAATGCAATTATTCTGCATTAAAAGTGCGATTGTTCTGTTTTAGAAATCCATTTTTTCCGTTAAAAGTGTGACTTTTGAGGAAATAAAATATCCTTTTTGCTGTAAAATTGCGGTTTTTAAGGTAAAAACGCAAATTTTCTGCATTAAAAGTGCGATTTTTTGTTTGTTTTATAAATGCAATTTTATAAGTGCGATTTTTCTTAGGTAAAAATGCACCTTTTTAAGTAAAACCGCGGTTTTTAAGATAAAAACGCAATTTTTTGCATTAATAGTGTGATTCTTCTTATATAAAAATTCAATTTCTATTTCACCTGGGCCAATGCTCGGCTTTGCCGGGCACTATATAAAATATGGCCTAAACATTCCGCCAAAATAGACCACCCCAGGATTCTGGACCCTATTTCCCTTCCCCCTACCCCTTCTCCTCTCAAAATGTGATGACATTGTCACATTTACTACCATGACTCTGCCTTCTGTTACATGCAGTGGTTATATGAAATACTATATGCAAGTGATTGAAATGACCTATTTTACTGGTCTTAAAAGGAGTAAACTAAATGCAGGCAGAACCGTATAGATTGAAAAATCAGAAAATAAATGTATATTTTATCGCCTTTCACTTTTATTTATTCCACATGATGCACAACACGCATATGGTTGCCTATTTGCAAATATTAGCATTATGTTCATTGGAATGGGTTTTCTATGCCAATTTATGTTTATGAAACACTTGAACATAAAGTTTTCCTCACTCTTGTTTAAATGATTTTTTCCGAAGAACAAACATAATTCTTAAAATCATTAATCATGTGCCAGGATTAATGCTTATATAAGCCCATTGTAATGGGAATTTATAAATGCGCGAAGATAAACACCAGGTTTTCGTATGTATGATATAAATCACCTTAATGAAAACAAATTAACGAAGTATTCAGTCGAGAACACTGTCCGGTATGTACACGCAGCATTAAATCTCTAAATAAAATCTGCATGATTAAAGTAGATGATCGGTTTTAGTCATACTTTACATTGTAGATTTAAACACAAATATGTTTTAGAATCCAAAACTTGGGCTTGACGACATTGCTAAAAACGAGGTCAAGCAAGTTATGGTCATCTGAATAAGTTATATATACAATATTACAGCACTGTGCATTTCAAAGTACATGGAGCATGTTTATTTGTCCAAAAAAAAAAACCGAGCAATCACACAATGCTGAGATGCCTTGGAAACAACCCATTACATATGCGAGTCAATATGGTGTTACAGGTGGCGTTTTCCCTTTTTGTCGACTGAATATCTAACTCTCTTAGGACTTATATTCTATTCGGACGAAAAAAGTTCATATGGATGAGAAAGATTTTCATAAAAGAGAACCCTGCCTATATTTACTGATAAATATACAGCGGAGGTAATGCAATATTTGCTCCTTACGTATTTGAGAATTGGAGGTCCAACAGGATTTGCTCGTGCATTGTACAATTCTTCATTGAATAGAGGCGGGAATGTATGCATGGATGCAATTGAATTGAAGCATATATTTACAGATAGAAGAATTTCAACTTGGTGATATTCGGAAAGTAAGGGAAGGTTTTAAGCAACACATAGCCACGTAGACATATTGTTCCAATCTGCAAAGGGCTTTTTTTCCCTGATATCTAAGCGTCAAGTGCCTGCTACGAGATAGTACGTCAAAAGAATCCATTAATTCGTTTAATAGGACAATAAGATCCTTACAAATTCAATTTAAACTGCACTGTTCTTATTTGCCTTTCATTTAAAAAGAATCCTTTTAATCTAGACTTTATTTTCAGTAAAGATATCACACAAGTACCACCTGGGTTGCAACAAATTGCCTTGTCTATCGATTTATTCCATTCATCTCCATAAAAGTCTAACTAGATTAAGTGAATTTAATATTACTGAGTAGCAGCAGCAAGGCATGTTAGCATGTTATTGGAGTTTTACTTACTGTTTATGCAATTTTATATTGGCAATAGTTAAATATTTATTTCGTTACATGCAGTGAATTGATATCCAGGGAAACAGCAGTTTGTTGCAGTAGTGAGCAGAAATGTTTGCAACACTTAGTTGACACTAAACTAGATATTTGCAAACAATGTTGTAGGCCGTGAACAAACAGTATGTATACCTGTACATATGCACATGTATACATAAACCTGTCGAAAATACTGCATGCCAACTATGACAAATATGCATGCATCTAGATAACTGGTGAATGCAGGTTAAGCATTTACATACATGTTTGACATCAACCATATTGATAAACTTCAAATGGAATGCAGATGAAATTTAATTATTTAGCAATTTTAAGCATTCCACCGCAACTTATGAGATGTGGCAGATACCCACTTCTTGGTTATTATAAAAAAGTTGTTTATAATAGCAGCAAGTGAAAATAAATATTAATTTATAAAATATTTTTCTTATACAATTCTGCTCGTAATGATCATACTAAAGCAATAAAATAAATAAACGACGATAACAAGCACTTGCATCTCAATCCCTGAAGCTAATACAGCTTTCTATACAGAAATTCACGACTTTCGTTTCCAATATTGCCTATTATGGCATCCTTAAGGATCTGAATGTATGCCGGCTTCCATTACTACTCTTAATTAAATTTTTTTTCCTCAAATATTCCACAATTCAACATTGATGATTTGAATATGCAATAATCATGTAGTATGCAAGAAATCCCGACTAAAAGCCAACACAATATATTAAATTTAGGACTAAGCAAGTAAATCAAAAATAAATTTGATTGTATGCATTTGCAAAGAACATACAGTACATTGCTAGAACTAGAATCCACCAAAAAAATTCCAAAGAGTTGCAATGCGTGCATATTTAAATCATCTGAACATGAAAATAACAGATACCGACGATTCCGCTTAATTGAGACGCATCGGGACTTCGGCATTTTGGCCCAATTAAGCGGCTGCCTCAATTAAGCGAATTCCACATAAGTGTGTGATGGTATACGTAAATTTGTA
>JAQGBW010002070.1:0-21561 GCA_034698625.1 Julus scanicus
ACCAGACGTCTTATTTTGGTCGAAACCTGACCAAAAACTGACGTCCTTTTCACTGGTGTAGACGTCTTCCGACGGCTTGCGTCGATGTGCTACGTGGGATTCAGTGTTCAAACTGTAAGAAATGTTCTGCATGACCAAGAGGAATCTTGAGGAAAAAATACCTCTCCCAAATCCAAGAAACTTTAAAAAATTTAAACAGAATCGGCAAAATATAAAAGGGGAATTACACTTTTGCATTAAAAGTGCGAATTTGCTGCTCTAAAAAATTTATTTTCTAAGTGAAAGCGCAAATTTTCTGCATTAAAAGTGCGATTTTTCAGGCAAAAATGGAACTTCTATTTCATCTGGACCAATAAAGGCTCATTAATATATAGGCAAAATAGTCCACCTCAGGATTCTGGACCCTATATAAGCCCCCAAATGTGGTGGCATGTACGGCTTGCTAAAATCAATGATTTTACATTAGCTGGGTGAGGACATTCATCTTAAAAATATTAAATATAAAGAATGTATAGACAAACGACTTCCATTACATACAGTACTTTCATCCGGGTATTACATTACGTTAAAAAAAAAAAAATGCCTTTGTCCTATCCGGCAGGCCACGTGTCTGACATCAACCGCGCCAGTAAATAAGCATTTTGAGCTTAGTTTTTGCATTCAATTCAATCAAAAGCTAATGCCATTTTAATGAAAAGAAATCATCTAAGCCTGAAGACTGTAACAAGCCTGTCTGTCTCTTTAATAAATTCATTAGACGTCTTAATTCTTTTGTCATCGTGAAAAACGAGAGACAAAAAAATTCGCTGAGGCGTTAATACGATTAATTAAATGCCTACATAAATTTGCAAGTTTATGCAAATACACGAAGAACAGATTATTTTATTCTCTTCCAACTTCATTGTATGAGCTGGCGTGATTTTTTTCTTGCGGCTTTTCAAAGCTAAATGCCCGAATTGGGATTATTTCTTTGAATTAATTACAAACTTAAAAGTTCCCATAGGAATATCACCTTTTGAGATTAATCCCTACAACAAAATTGAAGCACGTGAAACTATACACAAGCGAATATTTAAGCAACCAAATATAAAATTGTAACTTGAACATATATTGTTTTAGCCAAATTGATTTCCATCTGACAAAGGAAATTGGGTCGACTCATTCAAATGAGTGATTTTATGCAACACGTAATATACACTTAGCATAATATTGGAAACTCCATTCTGTATTATGCTATGTATACATGCTTTGATTATTCATTTCACATAAAATTTGAATCCCAATTACTTTAAAAAAGCCATTCAAAAGATTATGCATGTAATCACTGATTGTAATCACCTTATCTTCAGGTTTTGTAACTAAAGCCGGGCCTTCACCAAGACGTACATTGTACACGTTTTTATCAACATTTGCAAAAAAGTTTGCCCTCCAGGTTTGTTTCAACCGCCATTTTGTAAATATCAAAATGCAAGCTTTTTTGTATGTATATGTTTGTAAAAACGCGAACATACGTACAATGTACGTCTTGGTGGAGACTCTGCTTTAGAAATTCAAGTCCATTATCACAGTCCATAACATTAAATCTTCGTAAGGTTAAATTTATCAGCAAATTCTTTGTTTTTATATTTAAAACGCCAGCGAATTTTATAACATGAGCTCTGCCAATCTGCTTTTTGTTAACCCTTAGATTCCAGGCTGGGGATTTTTTTGTTTCCCACCTTGTTGATTTGGTTAATTAACAACTCTGAATTTTTTTAAAATTCCCAAACTTTTAGACATCTTAAACAGAATGTAAATAAAGCCTTTTATGCACAGAAAATTCTTGGAGCACCTTATAATAATTCCTTCAAAAAAAAAAAAAAATAAAAAAACTGGAAAAATGTACAAAACATTCCCAGGTTGGTATTGATGTTACATGTTATTTCACATGTAATTTCAGTGATTTCATGTGATTTCATGCTAAATTGAGCTGATACACCATTTTACTCAGATCTTTGGTCCAAAGAACCCTTATTAATGACTTCAACCATCCTGAATCCTCTTCTGAAGATGTGACAAATTTACATTTTTTTGGCGTAGAAATTAAAATAAAAAACTTCTTATTCTATATGGATAATGAGATCCGATTTCATGTCGTCAGAGTCCCCTACATATGTTAGGATTTTTTTTTTTTTTTTTTGCATGAATATTTATGTCTTGTAAAGATGACTTCCAGGTTGGTACTCGTGTGATGAAAAGGGGGTTGGAATCAGAAGGTTAAATGCAAATATACAAGTGTACAGGGTTAAATAAATTCTATGATTATTAACCGTTATATTCCCTTTTACATTTATAAGCATTTTAAAATGTGTTTTACAAGTATAAGACATAATAGCTTATAAATTTAAAGAAGATTTCCTTAAAGTAGACATTTTTAACTCCCCAAACACAAGGCATCATTTTAGAGATCAAAAGTTTTAACTTTACCTATCACTTCCAAGTATTTTCTAAGCTTTATTTCTAGGGACCATTGCACTCTTCTAGATTGCTTTTCATTTTTTATTTTTTATGTAGGAATTTGCACAAAAAACTAAAAAAAGATTTCCTTTCTAACACGTTTGGTAAGATATATTAATATCCCACAGGCAAAATATCGCTTTGTTGGAAAGTGTATATGAAGCTATTTTCAGCACTCTCGTATATAGAAAATGCAGATTTTGTTTCTAAGCTTGCTCAGAACATCAAGTGGCATAAATAAAAAGTTAGATTGTTTTTGCTCAACGTTTTGTTGCTTTATCTGGCGATCCAAAATGCCGAAAATTCTGGGAATCGAAACAAAAGTATTTCAGAACAATTATTCCAAAAACTACACATCTTTCAAAGGTTATTTGTTCTTGGAGTCGTGTCGAAACTTGCGTTGAAAATGAGCGTAGCATGGTGAATCAAATTTGCTGACAAGTTCTATTATCTAAATCATATCTGGAATACCGAAATTCTGGGAAGGCGTTAATATATATCACAGAGATTTCACAGAAATGACATGTCACATGTAATGTAATTTACAAACACAGTACACAGTATATGATAGTGTACACAACTGGTTGTCAAAACTTCGAAAAATTATATGCTGCTCTGTTATTCAGGCTACACGCTGAATTAAATCTATACTTAGAATCCACTTTCGATTTACTAGAACTGCGGCTTTGTTTTTTGAAATTGAAATAAGATTATTTATTTTAATAATCATACAAATAAATTACAGAAGTTATATGCACCATTTTGTTTTATTTTGTGTAAACAGTTTATTAAAACGATGAAGAAACTACCTATTTATGTAGACAGCTAGTTTGCGCATTTGCTATTTATTTGTGGTTATTGGTTGTGTGTTAACCCTTAAGTATAATGTCTTCACCGAATTTCCCAATTATTGGTGTGTGAAGTACTGCAGAATAAAAATAAAATTTGACCAAACCGCTGAACGCAGAGGACAATTACGTATGTAGTGTCATCTTTCGTGCAATTTCTTTGTGGTTACGGGGTAATTGTGCAGGCTAACTATACAAACGACAGATAAATGATGCGTGTTAGTGCAATGCTCAGTAACAGACACGCCCCCTTGGCCATAATGGCTAGGTGGTGGTAGCATCTTTTCCACGCTGAGAATAACCATTACTACCCCTATTAACAAAGTGGAACCCATTTTCAAAACTTGCAGTTTGCCATTCGTAAATGTTCCAATCATGATTAAAGTACAGGCTCCTCAATGCTTCTCATGCCGACAACGTTGACCCATACTTCTAGGAAACGGACAGGCTATTTAAAAACCGACCCTGAGAACCGGCCCATACGTTTTTCTTAGATAATCAAAATTGATTTTCCTATTCATCCTTTAACGAAAGCTTTCCCCATTTATGTGCTTGCGGTTTTTCACAAATGAAAGCCTAACAACTCAACGTGTCACTCAAATAAAATGATAAACATGCAATTAAATTGATTACCAGCATATAAAAATACTGTTAGCTTAGGGTGCATTTGTATACGAGGTTTATACAATGTGTTATTTATTTTTTTAGACATTGAATTAGTGTTCGTAAAAAAATCGCGTTTCCTTGCATGGAAGAACTTTGAAAAGCTATGCAATGTTAATCATGATCTTTACCATAAATAAACTGACATTTAAAAAAATATGAGCCAAAAGTGCATGAACTCATCTATGTACTGAACACAGATGGTATGGTGTACTGTGTACATGTATATATAGATGGGATTGTTGATCAAAAATTAGTGAAGCACATACTATTTGATTCATTCCCTGAGAAATTTACCCAAATTAAAGAGACAAGAATAACATTGAGCGAAGATACTGACACTTTGAGGTCCAGACGCAAAAGTTATCTATGGGGATATTCAAACGTTTTAATCTTTTTTTAAAATTCACATCTTGTTCCCAAATTTTAACGACGAAAGCACTCAACTCGATCAAGCTTCCTGCCAAGACGGATGCTTACTCTTGGTCCTTCTTTTTGCATTAGATTAGACTATGTAATAGCCTTCCTGGGCAAAGTCCAGATTTTGTAAAAATTCAATCTAACAATGATGTCTAAATCGCTACTGATGTATAGAAGAATTCTCCTGAGATGATTGGGTAAGACCCACCTTCTATGTATATGGCATTTATTTGCTGACTCTAGGGTATACTGAGTTGAATTGAACTAATAACTGAAAGTAATAATCAATGAGCTTGAAATACCATAAAAGTAATTTCTGACAGTATGATGCATGATATATATCTATAAAGAATGTCAGTATATAACTGTCGTATATTAATAATATCTTAACAAATTAACATTCTTTTAAAGAATAGCTACACATGTTCATATCAAATTGAGCACAAGATGTTCTTTAATGCATTTCTGTTGTATCGCAAATGCTTTTTAAAGTGAGCGCGCGAGTTCACTTTAATTTATAAAGTTTATGGAGTCTGAGGATCAATGAGATTCAATTTCAGGTGAGTGATCTTCGCACATGCCAGAACCAGCCAATTATTCCGACAAATCATTACCACCTTCCAGCTTTCTTTCAAATAAACCTAATCCTAGAAGATGCCGTAACAGCAATACGGCTTATACTCACATCTGTGAGCAAGACAACATTTCAGTAGAGAAACGAATAGAAAAAGCGTTCACCCGATCTCACTGTCAATTTATTTAGTCTTCAGCAAGGCTAGAAACTAATAAAACTCAGGGGTTTTGCTTCGCGGAATTGTTATAGAATAAAACTAATCCCTACTGCCCATTTCTGGGAGAAAATAACTGCCACAAAGTAACAGGGACATGCAGGCACTCAGCCAGTTATACAACAGGATCACAGGAATGCATCATAAAGGTGGTCGTGATAAGACTATTTTGAAAGACAAGTTGAAAGTGCCCATAAAAAATCGAAATTAGCTCGGCAAATGCAATGCAAGGAAAATAAAAATGAATTGCAGTGCCATCATGGAGGCACTCAAAGGAATTACCTGCATTCCAATACAGTTTTCGAAACTCCTTTTTCATAAGAATATCACGTACTCGGATGTGTGTCACGTGAAAGAAATGGGTCTTGATAATGGATGCATTGCCATTTCTTGTTAAGGTAAGCCCTGACAAGAGACAGTTTTGATACGCCATGAAAAGCTAATCCATACAAACTATCACTTGAAGTCAAAAGTTTAAAAGGAGAATACTTGAGAACACATTAACAGTGTTTGAAATGTACGACGAAAGAATTGATCTAATATAAATTTTATTCATTGATGTCCAATGCCTGAATCCTCAAATCTCTCCACCATCTCTATATTGTGCTAACCTGGGATTCACTTATTTGGCATGGTGCAATATATGGAACTTCGATTTACGAACACCACATGTTGTTTCGATTTACGAACGTTAATCCAATTTACGAACGGGACAAAACCCTCTGTGCTACCAAAAAAGTGCAAAGTTTTAGTGAATATATGGCGTTAAGAAGAATCACAAACGTATAAATGTTGACTTAAAAATGGGAATTATAGCTAAACATGAAAATTGTGATCGCGTTTTGGATCTCGCCGAGGAGTACAACATGGCGAAATGGACTAGCTGCACTATTCTAAATAATAAAGATGCAGTTTCGTTTTTGGTAATTAAATTGCTTTCTTCTAATATTGCTGTTATATGTGAACATTCCATGCATTTGTAACGTATCTAACACTCTAGAACCTTGATCAGGTTGGTGTTGTGAAGAGCCCCAAAAAGCACCTATCGACAACACAAAATTGATTAAAATGTGACATATCGGGCAGAGTCATTGATAAGGGGGAATTAAGAGGAAAGGGCGGTGTTGAGCAAATGATACACAAGCCCTTCGTTTACAGGTCAGAATCCATTGCTGATTCTTGCGCATTTTGTCATTCAACTGCCAATAAATTTAATTCCACACATAATATTGTACTATTTCCACACATAAAACCATACGATGTTAAAAAAAAAAAATTGGGCAAGGGAACGCATATTTGGATTTACATTGATTGCAATGGGAAAAATTGATTCGGATTACGAACTTTTCCATTTACGAACAGGGTCATGGAACGGATTAAGTTCGTAAATCGAGGTTCCACCGTAGTCTCTTACACGTAATGGATGAAGTTATTTATGAAGCATAAAGAAAACACTTGATCCATTGACTTGCCAATTCGCATTATATATATGTTGTGGACAAAGTCGACAAATCAGGGTGTACCCTCGTAAGTTGCCCAAAACCCAGGCACCCGGGTATTAATTTCAGCAAGAAATAACTCCCAATACCCGGGTGGCTCAAACCAGAGTAATTTGGATTCAGTATTTTAGATCCAGTCCGCCACTGCTTATCAGCAAACCATTGACCCACCATGTTCTTATTCTCTTTCAAACTTTAGTCCAGGTTTCTGGTAAACATTGCTAACAATGTTCGCAGCCGACATTTCCAGTGGACTTAAAACGCCATAACGGACTGGGGAATAACTTCCGCTGGAGCACTTTTCAGCCGTCATTAAATACTCAAAATTGAACGCCTAACGTTCGCCAAAGTAATGTATGGGGCGAAGAAAAAAGTTATGGGAAAAACGCTTGATGAGTGGCTTTTTTTCAGCGATCTGAAGTCTTGTTATTATCGTAAAAGTGACTCGACTCGGTTCAAAGTTTTGGCAATAACTTACGGCAATAAGCGCCGATTGCCAAAATCCCTCGCCGCAGTAGCAGTACGTAAAGAAAAAAAGGGTGACCAAAAGTCACTGAGGCATGGACCGATCTAATAAAAAAAAAGCGTACCGAGCCTAGTATAAGCAAGGGGGCGTCGAATAAAAGTCGTTTTAAAACAAAATGGAGAATCAATAAGCGATTGGGGCTGATTAGTATGTTGGGAGCAAGGCCATCGATTGTGCTCCTGGAGTAAAGCCAAGGATCTAAAGCTTGGGCCCCCCACGGTTTTTAATGCGGTACTTCTTTATTAGTTTTTAAGAATCACTTATGAAATGCTCAAACACTTAAATCGGAGTTAAACACGCCAATTGCATGCAGAGAACGCCGTCAATCATTGAGACATGAAAAAAAAGCTAAGTTCTGCCCTGGGTTAGCAACCAGCTGACGGTAACGACTGTATTGGTGAAACAAGTGCATATACAAAAAAACAAACAAAACATAAGTACACCAAAGTATAGCCTATACGATACAACAGCACCACCTCCTAATTCGCTGTCATTTGCCAGTGCAGCAACAGTTGCCATTACGACCCATTTACTTGGATCGCATTATCCAAATTATAAGCTGCGGAAACTCGCTACATTTTTCTCGATAAAAAAAGCCGATCTTAAGATGCTGAAACGGCGCCCAGTTCCTATAATTACGCCATCTAAGTTGCTATTCTCTACTGCGTGAAACTGTAACACTGAAATTACCAGTAGCCGTAACACGTGACCGTTATAAATTTTACACCCGAATACACCGGAAGTATAATAAACAGGAGGTATATAAGCAGGTTTAACTTTAGTCCAGTGGTATTCATACCAGGGGAATTTAAAGAAACACATTAAAATAAGTGCATTAAAAAACTTTCACTAACTTTTGTTATTTTAAAATCGCATGAATATCTGTTTTCAATATGCAGTATTTTATTTTACATTACCGAAAACATGAAATAACTGGCAAAAAATAACTGGAGTAAGTGCTCCCAGAAGAGTGGCATACAATAAACATAAATGCTATAAAAACAGTGGTTTATTCTATGCCAAAAAGTCAGAAAGCCATCACAGAATCTGATAAACTTCATATACAACATTAATATCATTTCTTGTTGGTATTATAATGCTTACATGTGTAATTTAAGTGTCCAAATACGTTGTGACCATAACATTTTTCGTTTTTGGGAAATAAACATAATTTTCAGTCTTTTGCAACATAAAATAATATAACGCGTAAAATTGTTGTTTCATTTATAACATTTTTCAATATTTTTTGACATTCTATTTTTATATTCATTCAGCATTTTCATGGTGCCAAAATACTTTATGGCACCACTGTACTATACTATCGAAGTTGAATCTCACATGGTATTGAATTAAAAATAGTTTTAATCGGGCAAAAAAGCTCGCACACTGCTTAACTCATAAGCAATAACTGATATTGCATAATTGTACAAATATACTTGTAATTAGAAGATGATACATTCCACGTTATAAACCGCTTAATTCGGCAATGTATTGTACTATTAGCTCTCAGTTTCATAGCTTGTGTAAAAACATTTGTACTTCAATTTGTGTTTCTAAACCCTTTCACATTCAACATCTATGTTGAGTGTTAAAGTGGTAATAAAATCGAAGTTTGCATAATCTGTCAGTAGTTCGGCAAAATGCCAATTTGAAAATAAAGAAAGTGTAGGTGCTTATTTATTAATTGCTGAAAAACATCATTTTAAAAATAAGGCAACAAGGGAAAACAAAGCAAGTTTCAAAGCGATGAAAGCATGCATTATCATGCCCAAACTTGGAAATGTAAAAAAAAAACCAATACCTCTTTAATTATTAAAAAAAATAATTAAATATATATATGTAAACATTTTCGTGCTGAGAAAACCTTTTTTGAAACTTTAATAAATAATTACAAAAAACTATTCAAAAAATATTAATGCTGAACATGCCATTCCGACAATGTCGTTTTTGTGAACTATATGTAACGGCGAACAGAATTTAAGTGTAGCTTAATAATAATATGTTTGGAAATATTTATCAGCATGTATAAAACTATCAACAATGATAGTGTGGACTTCAGGACAAGATATAATTAACAGCTGCAATGTGCTTTTTGATGTCACGCAATCGTCACAAAGAACTTTTATAAAGATAATAGGTGGTTTCGAAACTGTATATATACTATATATGCAATTTAAACGCCGCACAATTTCCAAGTCGGCATAAAAATTATAAATACTGTTATACAATAGGTACCTATAAGTGAGTGACTGACAACTACATCCGGATAAGCACATTTCGCGGAAATTGGATAGTGCGCATGCGCGAGCGATTGTTGAAACTGATTGCGCCGATTTTTGGAGACTGAAAGCTAATTTTCACTACAAGAAAACATGTCTAAATTGATAATTGAAAAGTAACATGCGATGTACATGTGATTTCAACTCGCATTGCCCCAGGGATTAACCATTTTGGCTGAAATTAGCGAACTGACAATTTCGTGGTAGAAATTAATTTATAATTGATTGTAATGTACGTAGAATATAAAGGTAGGTTTTGGACCTACTGTACAAGGGAAACCAAGCCACAGAGTCTAAAAAGCTCAAATGCTTGAATGTTCCAAAATACGAGTACTTAGCGGTGAATCAGGCTAGTCAACGTTTCTGATTGATCATGCTTCTTTGCAGATATTGCTACTATATAATTTAACTGACACATTGAATTGAATCATTTCATTCTGAAGGTTAATGAAGAACTTCCACTTTGCAGCCATGAAGAATGACAATAGAATGACTGACATAATCAGTTGTCTAGTTTATTATTTATTAGTGGTGCAAATTACGCCAACAGTAAATTTAGTCTAACTTGCTTTAAGAACATTTCAGTCCGTTAATGCAATATAATGCATTGTTCCAATTTCAGAAAAATAATAAAAAAAACCACCATTATCGAAAATCAGTTGTCTGTTGAATTTGAGGAAAGCGTCAATAAATAATATACAAAATAACTCAGTCTGACTCCAGTAGTGAAATAAGGTATTACTTCAAGAATTCGTCAATAAAGAATTCGTCATTGTATTTCGTCAATAAATGTGCTAATTATTCCTGGAGATCAGTTAACTCTGCTGAATTTCAGGGTAGCATCAAAAATATAGATAATAACTTAGTTTGACTCAAGTAGTACAATTAAGTTTTTCTATACTTAATGAACAGGGAATTTCATTAATACAGTTTAATACATCGTGCTAATTTTTTCTAGAGATAATAAAAATCACTGCTATGAAGAATCAGTTTAGTCTGTTGAATTTCAGGAAAAATTTAAAAATATCAACATAATTGTCAACAGAAGGGTTCATTTAACTTAATATATTACTTTTGCCACGTCAAACTGACGATGTTAATGTCTCGTATTTCAAATATTTCTTTATCAACAATACCCAACCTCCCCAAGTGATGCTTAAGCGATCCATTTTCTGTGCACCAATCACCAAGAAGACATTCTTTATGGTAGGGTGACAAATCCAGCTAAGGCATTTTCGATTTCAAGATCAGCACACAGAATCATGAATGCTACTTTATCTGGGTAATGCGATCAGACCACAGCGCTACCAACACGCCGCACTACTTCAGGGTTTATACTCAACGCAACTTCAAGAAAACGGATGTGTTCTCATTAACAGTGAATCACTCTGGCAAGGCAGAAAAAAGTTCAACACGAACGTAGCGATTAGTCTTCCTAGCTAGCCGTCCAAGATGGTATCGGTTCTGAACAAATGCATGGCAAAATCGAAGCCAAGTAAGAACCCAAGTTAACAGGCAGCAGGTTCCGCATTACCATATTTAACAAACTGCTACAAATCGGGGTAATTTGCCGATTCACGCTGGCGCGTGTCCCACTAATCAGCCCTAGCCGATAATCAATCAACAGAGGCAATAGCCCACTACTAATGCAAATTGATGAACTCGGAGGACACATGCAGACGAAACAGAACGGGAAGAAAAGACATGAATAGATGCCCTTTGCTGAATATAATTGCACGTTCAGTTGTTCAGTGCAAGCTCAGGTCTCCTACGTCATTTATTTCTTTTTGTGAAATCAATATGCTGATGAAATTTTTACACACAGCGGGTATAGAAGGCATTAGGCATCAAACCCCAGTGCCTTCCCTATCGGAGAGAATTTCATTAGCTAAAAACCGATGGGAATAGGAACATTAGTGCTTACTCGCTTGCCTATCATTCTTGAGCTGTCTACGATCTGTAATATGCCAGTTAAAATGGCCGCCGCTTGCTTTTCCATCATTCACTACATGTAGACTAGGTCTTGTTTGGCCTTGGTCAGATGTGTCCTCACGAGTTCAAACCAACAGTGTGTTCCTCTCATAGTACTTAATCACTCACAATGGATTAACTTGACATCTGCTATTTAATCGTAAGTTAAATTTGCTTTGGAGCCATTCAAAAAGGATATCCCCGAAACTCATTGAAAAATTGACCCCCTGTCCATATTGTGTCCATTTTACCCAGATCCCCCCACCAGCGCCTCATAGACGTCCTTAAAGTATTTTTTTATAGTAGGGTGTCCAGAAAATTTGTTGGAACATACAAAAGCTTATTTCCCATAAATTTTCTAGCACCCATCTCACTGCCAATTTCATGACATTTCTCCAGATTTTATTTATTAACGGAAATTTCCTGACCTCGAAGAGAAACTCCAGGAATTAAATTGGTGTTTAACACAAGTTGACTGTGTGGCGCGAATTTCCAGAGGTTTTGAATTTAAAGTACATTTGGGACTGGGGACTTTTTTTCTGGTGTCCATTTCCCCTTTCACTGACCTTTAAAACTCAATTAAACAGAAAATCCACAAATTTGAAAAATAGCAACATTAGCGGACATCCGTAATGGCTTACCCCCTTCCCCCCACCTCCCATGTTCACGTGGTGTCCACATGAAATTAAACCCCACCCCCTTTTGATGACGTCCTTTTTTAATGGCCTTTAGGCTATTTTCCAACCACAATAAACTTACCCGAATTATTGCTTAGTAGTCCATAAAAACTGTACAAACATTCAACCTTGCTTACAAAATACACAGAAAACAAACATCAGACCTAATTCAGATGCAAAAATGCAAACATTATTACGAAACTTATAAGAATGTTGGTTATGGAAATTTTTCAGAATCGGTAACACTATAATATGTATAATGTGCATTAGATGAGAGACTTATCCTATGCAATGAAATCTAGCTGTATCATAGAATTAGTTCTTCGGTTTTCACGAAGTCATCCAATTTCATCTAGTATTCATATTTAGTATATTTGATTTAAACTAGACTAAACAATTTTTATAAGTTACCAAAAACCTTGCGTTTTTTTTAACCAAGATGCTCGCTAAAGCATATTTACATTTCATGCAAGGATGAAGTTGTTGAATTCTTGTGAAAAAGCTTTCAACTGAAAACTATTGGTTTTGCAAACATGATTCATAATATTCGTAAAAAGCTGCATGTTATTAAACTTTTCTTATTAGACTGTTGTTTACATTATGGTAGGCATATGACAAAATACTGAAAAAAGGGCAAAAGTCATGCTAAGCTGAGCAAGAAACGAACTTTCAATTTTTTTTAATGAAATTTTATTAACATATCCCCAAGGATACGCAACAATAACTTATAGTCAAGCAAGAAAACAAAATTAATGATGATACCATGGACATGGTGTACATGTATAAAATAAAACTTTTATGCAAATAAATAATTATGTAAACTTTGAATAAATTGGTCGAGAAAACAATAAAACATCTGTAGGTTTTGTACTTTATACAGAAGTAGATATATGTAGAAACGTGATAGCAGGATATTAGAAAATTTTCATGTATATATAGAGCATGTAGTAATTACCTAGCCAGAGGCCAAGCATAATACAAGATCATGAAAAGAAAGAAAAAACTAAATATATCTTTGTTCAACAACCAAATTCACAAAATTAAAATCCTACTTTTGGGCAAAGGAACATTTCCAAGGCATATGGTTGGCAGTCATTTTTCTACAAACAAAACTTTTTCCTATCCATCTTGAACATATACACATTCGCATTTGCCATGGCAAGCTTGCGGGCTGCTAGTGATGCATAAATGCGGAATAAATGAAATAAATGGAAAAAGAAAATCGATATTGCCCTTAGGATTCGGCCTCAGCAAATCTCGTTCGTTGCCTTCCGTCTAGCCCTGCGTAATTTAATTAAAAGGTAATCTTGCGCTAAAGCCATGCATGGAATGAATACAAATTTATGACAATAATTATAGTAAAGCTCTGATTTGGCGAATGTATGTAAAGCTTGTCTTAACAAGAGACCGCAGACAAAGCCAGAAAGAACTGGTCACGACCTACTGTATAAATTTACATCAATTTCTAGTGGTCCCTTTCGTTTCACCAAGTTTTTCGAAACTTTCCAGGTGCATCCATTACTTTCAAAGCAAATTCGAAAATTATTCGTACTTCCATGTTTTTAATTAATTCTAATTTGTCCACTATAAGTAGTATAGGTCAATATACTAAATGCTCTCAGTTCAGATCATTACCTGAATTGAACTGAACTAAACTGAACTTAGGGAACTTCAATATTTATATAAGCATACATTTCAATTTCTAGACTTCCTAAAATTGCATGAATACTATTTGTAATGGTACATAGTTTATAAATTTGTGTTATTTTAAACAAAATTCTTACAAAAAAAAATTAGAGAAAAGTTCTTAGAATTTGAAATGTTCTTCCATTCCCTTAAGCAGGGTCTCCACCAAGACGTACATGTACGTACGTAATCGTTTTTTTTTGCAAACGTATGCAAAAAAGCTTGCCCTCCGTGTTTGTTTTAGCCGCATTTTGTAAATGTAAATATCAAAATTGTACAGCTAATAAAGACATTTAATAGGTGTAAAATTTGCGGCTGAAACAAACCCGGAGGGCAAACGTTTTTGCATAAGTTTGTAAATACGTGTATACACGTACATGTACGTCTTGGTGAGACCTGGCTTTACACGTCTCGCTTTCTGAAAAGTAGTATAACATTTACATGCAAATGCAAGCAACATAAAACTAATTACATATTCTAGAATCATATCGTACATGCATTTTTGCATATTTTAGCAATATTTACTACGAAGTCAAGAAAGCCGCATATTTGATGGACGGTTACATTTAATATTTCTTAAAATAACTTAATCCGGCAAACCATAAATTTCAAGATTGCAAAAACTTTAATTCTTAGTATACGGACTCTTAGGCACTAAAAACGCAAATTATAAAGTTTAGTTTCAAGTTCCTTTAATAAAAATCAAATTTCCTAAATATTTGTGCCAAGACGGATGCTATTGGTCCTTCTTTTTGCATACGATTAGAGTCAGGTCGGGGAACTTTTTTAAACATTACCCCAAAATATTTTTGCGTAAGTCGATATTACTTGAGCATTCTCCTGAAATGATTGGCTACCACCCTCCTTACCATATGGCAGTTATTTGCTGACTATAAGGTACCGAGTTGAATTGAATTCATAAAAGAAAGACCACGCGCTTTTTCAGCAAATAAATCCGATTAAATCCTCAAACAAGACTTGCCAGATCGGACAAAAGTCAAACGACACTATCATCAGACAATGGGCTCTAAGAGATCAAGTTAAAAGACACGGAAAGAGCTTAAAGAGCTGCAGCAGGGCAGTAATTAATGGAAAAGCAATCAAGCCTGAATTCGGGGCAATTGGGCGGGGGTTGTTGTTTCAAATTAAGGCCACAGTTCCACTGAGATTATCTTAGTGAGCCATACATGTACATTAAACCCGAGCTAACGTAGCAATTGCGAATGCTCTGGGATCATTAAGTCAGACAATAAAACGTCAACTGGGATACTGTCACGCCATAGTTTACCACACGAGTAGGGTGAATTCGAAAATGCGGCTTCACGTTTACACTGCTGATGTCCAAATTGGTCAAAGAAGGCTTTCCAACATTAGGTTCTGGTTTAAGCGCCATTACTGATTTTTTTCCCTAAATTTTTGAAGCGTGGTTAATGGAGCTACGAGTTTGCCTGTTGCAGATCTTAGGAAAATGGGAATGTTCAGTTCGTGTGACGGCTCTAATAAAATTAACGTTAGTTCTAAAACACAAATGAAATAATCGTAAAAGTTATCCAAGAGATCAGCAAAACAGATGCATCTACTGTTTATCTTCAAATTGCTAATTTAAAATAAGATGCATTTCTGACTGAAATTAATAGAATCATTATGCATTTCCTTAGTAATTTCATTTTAATACATATTTATAAGGAAATTGCATTCACAGATAATGATTAGAACCACCTATAGATACACGAAATATTCATCCAAGAATATAAATATGTTTTATCTTCTATGCTGATATGTGCAAATATAACGCTTGAAATATGTTAAATAAAACGTACGTTAAATGTTTGATAAATAAAATAGTTAAAAATTCAAACTTTATAAACATTCAGTTTAGTTAAAAACATGTTGTTAACATTAATTTTTCTCCTAATTAAAAAATAAATTAAAACAATGTAGCGCAATTAAGTCACACCACAAAAAACAAAATGAAAATTTTTTGGATACTTGACTTTTTTTTTTTTTTGGTTTTATCTTATTATAATTTTCTTTTTAAAATTTAGCACCGATTCTTTTTTCAGCAAATAAGAAAAAAAAAACTAAACAGGTGCACTACTCATAAGCGTTAACATTGACATACATAACCAAACTCTGTAAGCAATAAATTCCAAGCTTTAATAAATAAGGACGTTAATTTTTGATGTAATACACATGCACTTCTTTTACCATGTTTTTAATAGTACAAAACGAAAATAGCATGCTACAATTTTTTTTTACAATCATGTTTTAAGAAACATGTTTTATACGTTTTTGATGTACATGCAAGTATGGTGGTTTTTAACTTTATAAAGTTATCCTTGTTAATTTTTTCTAAGTAAACGCCTTTTGGTTATCAAGATGGTGTCTGCTGACATCTGCGCCCTAGTCTTTTATTTCTAATTTCATTTATTTTTGATTAATAAGAGCTCGAAAAGCTGTTTTCGGCTACCTACTAGTACGTCCACGAGCTTGCCGAACGGCATTTGCAGTGCTATTGATTCAATTTTGTAAACAACACATAGATTAATCGCCATGGGGGCACTTTGTCTGCTTTTAATTAAAATTATGTCATTATATTAAAGCTTGTTCAGGCTAAAATACTGGGGCAGTTTATGACTCTTGCTATTATTCTTTGGGGGTTTACATTCTACTATACACAAACCACTCCAACGTGCCAACTGTCACATAAACCGCCTTATCAAGGATTTACGAACTTTCATAAAGGTCACAAACCTAGACGGTTGGAAGACAAAAACCAATTAACTGGTATCAAACCGAGCGAAGAAAACAAGAGTATTTTGCTTTCATAGCTCTTAACTTAGTTATTATTTTGTACAATTTGTGGCGCTAGTAATGCGTTTAATCGCATGATAAAAACATCCTGAAGTTAAAAGTGTATAACATACCTTACTTAGATTGGTTCTATTGACTTTTATATCGTGTTTTTATTGCCATGTATCTTTGATGATTTTGATAAGTCTTCGTTCAATGAAACCAATTAATTAAGCAATCGGTTTTGAAAGAATTTAACTGTTAATTGTTGGATGAACTTGATTATCACTAAACGCATCAAGCATGCTTCAATCATTTAAATACATCACATGCATTTACAAATACTTAAAATAAATCTATTTCGCAATAAATTATTTTGAAATATTTAGTGTATAGTGAACTATCGAATACATAAGAAATACTATCGGAACAAATGACTGGAAGGCTTGCTTTAAAAACGTAAAAACCTCACATTTTTCTTACACAGTATTTAGTCAGATGATGAAAATAATCTATATGCGAATGATAATGTGAATTCTATACATGGTATGGACAGAATATGCATATGCAAGAATAAATACATTTTGATTTTGTGAAATTACATGCCAAAACATGTGTTCAAATCAGCAAGAATACTCTTCAGTAGAATATTTTAGAGCTAAACTGCTTATCATTCCATGGTTCAAATTTGTTCAAAATAAGTATCTGGCTGCATACTAGGCATTGCAGTACTTAAGTTTGATCCCCATTTTATTTAGATGACCAAACCATGTAATTCTTATGTTGTCTATAAACAAGTTCAAGTTCATGCACACTGGAAGTTTTGTGTCAAGAAGCACAAAAACGCTACAAACCTTCGTTCAAACTGCTCAATGTTTCAGAACTCAATGAAGGAAAATTTCAACAGCAAAAAAAAAAAAAAAAAAAAAAAAGAACCTAGTAAAGAACAAAAGCCATGTTTGTACAAATCTTGTACTTGTCGATTGCAAATGCGGGTACACCAATAGTAACATCTAATTTGTAAGCAGACCAAACTCTACCGCAAACTTGGCCTACTCTATCATATATAAGCTATTCTTCGCAATGAAGTACGCTTTCCTGTGCGGTTGAGCAAGCCTATTTCAAGTGGGTTTCTTGTCTTTGATCTTATGATTTAAGAGATCAGGCAGTGGGTGGATGCATGATGACATCCCACAATGAAGCGTAGACAGCCAAGAAAAGCAAAGCGCTGATATTCTATTGGAGAAAATGATGAAAGAAGAAAGTAGCGCTTTGACACAGCCACAAATTGAGCTGACTAACAATGAAGATGACAACAACAATGGGATACCAGCGATGCACCAGATCAAAACACGAAGAAAAATCGAGATCCTGATGCCTTATAACTTCTATCATCTGCTGCGAGGAGAATTGATCAATCAATGTTACACACGTAATAAAAGATTGCTAGCCGGTTTTTTTATTTATATACACCATTTTATATTATAAGGAAATTCAAACCGTTCAGAATGCAACGACAGTCTTAGTCAACCTTGAGAAATCGATTAGAAATGTTTGGCATTTTCAAAAAATTTAAGTACTCTTCTATAAGCTGTTCAGAATTTATCGATCCTACAAACGCATGTGAGTAGTATATTGCCATTTCTGGCACAGTCCGGGGTACCTGATGACTATTTATGCCGCGTATTGTGACTGATGCACGGCAGCATTTACTTTTTCCATTTCTGAGTCTCGGTGTGTTAGTAGACTGCTTTTGCCGCCTACAGTTTAAAATACACGGCAAAAACAAAGACAACAAATGGAGAAACGAGTGAAATATTATAGCTTTACAATATGGAGAGGTGTTTACAACAGGAATAATAAAACTTATAATGACAACTTAACAGCTGGACAAGCAGTCAGGAGGTTTTATTAAGGGTTTTTTTGTAAACCATTTGTCAAACTATGACAAGTATTTTTTGCACGCCATTTTTGGTTTTACATTAAGAAGGGTTTTACAATGGGGGACCCGGGAAGCAAACACCTGGATGCCGTGTATTTTAATCTTTAGACGGCACACGCAGTCTGCTAACATACCGAGACTGAGAAATGGGAAAAGTAAATGCTGTCATACATTATACATAACATTCACCATACGCGGCATACCTAGTCATCTGGCACACCGGGACTGTGCCAGAAATGGCAATTACTATACTACAAGTACTCGTGAGAATGCTAAAAACGATTGCAATCGATACCATATCACTATGCTCTAAATGCGATGTATGCAAAGGCGGTTATTCAATAAATGTATATCATTTATGAGACAATTAACTATGGTATTTATAGTTAAATTTGGCATGTTTTCTTTATTATAGACTTCAGCACGTATTTGAAATAATTATATTTAATGATGATAATTAACTTGTGCACAGTTACACAGAAATTGATGGAAGTTGCTTGTATTATTCCCCCTTATTTACACTGCCATCTAGTGCCAAAATACTCTAAATACAAAAAATTAAATAACTTGTTACTAGCGTTTACCGGGTAAATTGCATGAAAGCCTTTTTATTTTAACAGTTTTGTTGCATGCAACCATGTACAACAGAAGACAACAGAAGAAGAAAATCGACCATTGGCTCGCGCCATAAAATGTATCGATTGATTTTACGACTGCTAAGTGGCTAATTATTAAGTTTCAAACTGTTTGGTTGTATCATTTATTTTTTAGACCAAATCGTTTACCACATTTAAAAAAAAATGAAATCTAAACACACCTTACAGTTTCATACTTCTACTATTCTTTTATATATTACCTCTTGCATTTTTCAGTATTCTAGGCTACACTTCATATAAACATACTATATAATTTCGAAAGTACTGTATTTAATGGTGCACTGCAGTAAATGGCGGTTTTCAGTCCTTTAAAATGACGTCGATGATAACCGAATTAACATTGCATCGATTAGTGCAACAACATAAAAATTGCATGTTTTAAGGGAAATCGACAAGGTATAACATTTATGTCAATAAATAAACTGCAAATGCCATTATCAATACGATCGTTTTGCAACTATAGTTTTTAAGCTAAGATTCAGACAAACTGTACCACTTTTGTTAACCCTGGCTTGACTAAAAAAAAAAAAACAATTCTAATAACAGCACAAATGTTGCATTGCTTTTACTGCAACAATTTGAAAATCTACTAAGAAGCCATTCAAAAAAGATGTCCACCAAATTCCTTCAAAAATTGACCCCCACACTCTGTCCACATGGTGTCCATTTTACGCAGACCCCATAGATTACCATAATTTTACTATAGTCGGTGTGAAGGCTCATCCTATAAATTTCCAAGTACCCATCTCATAACTGCCAATTCCACGACATTTTTCCAGATTTTTCCGATTAACGAAAATGTCGATCTTGATCTCGAAGGGAAATCCAACATAAAATTGGTGTTTAACACAAAGTTAAGCATAAATCCCGACTTTACAGAGGTTTTAAAAATTCAAGTACATATTTCTTCTGGTGTCCATTTCCACTTTCACTGACCTTTATAACTCATAAAATCCAAAAACTGAAAAATAGCATCATTAGTTTAGACGTCCATAATGGCTTACCCCCTCCCCCACCTTGTCCACATGGTCTCCCCCACAACTATTGCTATACATTTTTTTGAAAAATATGCATTCTAATTTTATTAATTTAAACATTGTTCCTAACCACAAATCCACAAATTTTTTGTTTGAAATTTATCTTTAATAAGCAATTTAATTAAGAAAACTAAACTTTACAAAAACGTGGTTTTTCCCTACATATCAAAATTGAAAATAACGGACTTTGAGATTAAGCATAACGAAACAAACCCCGCATACCCCACATGGAACAGAAATGCATTTACAATGATTTGCAATGCATTTGCAATGCATTTAAAATACATATAGATTGAGACACCGAAAATGCATTTCTAAAAATGTGTATTTAAAAATGAGTTTGGAATGTATTTCAAAATCCATTTTGAAATGCATTTCAGTGTCTCAATCTGTATGCATTTTTTAAATTCATTTCTTTTCCATATGGGACAGTTAAGCAAACAACAACAAACAGCAATTTGGGATAAACAAAATGCGTCCTCCTCTAAAGCTAACCGCATAATTTCAATTTCAGATCACTTCGAGCATATACAAACACAAACGTAAAACAAATATTTTCAAGGAGTATGTTGGCTGCAAACAATTTCACAAAATCCGGAACCCGCTCTCCGTGAAACCGCCGTGCACAATCAGGCCGAAAAATCTCTTCGGAATTTGAGGCCTGTATCACTTATTCATATTTATAATATATATTTTTTTTTCCAGAAACCAATATATTATGCATCTTGTCTCATTTTCATATAGAGGACGTTGAATGCACGCGCCTACATGCCTCGGAGATCCCACGCAATTCATGCGAGCAGTAAGCCAAGATAAAAAGAAGATATTCCCAAAATATATCACATATAGTCTACCTGGGAGCGGCAATAATACTCCGTTTGAATTTCTGATGTAAACAAACTAGCAGCTTAAATACACTCTCCATGCGGAAGCGGGCACTTAGATGGCAGAATATGAAATTTCATGCATTTAAAATAGATGCCTTCCATCGGATCTATCAAAGCAATTTCCTAAATTCAAATTCAACTACACCGATGGAAACCTGGCGTAGGTAAATAGGCAACGGTAGATTTGCCCTGGCTTCGTATGAACTAAAAAATTCGAGTATTTTATTTGATCAGGGAATTAAAATGAAATTTCTGCTGAGAAAGAATAAGATTTTATAAAATTTTAAGCCGAGACAAATTCTAAAATCGTTCTACGTATAGGGGAGAGTGGGGTGTAATGGGCCATTTTTTACCTTTTCATTTTTAAAACAATGTACAAACCTTAAAACGCAA
>JAQGBW010002071.1:0-21558 GCA_034698625.1 Julus scanicus
CGAGACCCATAGCCAACGAGAGGTTCCATAATCTCGTAAGCTATGGGTCTCATACTATGAGATTTTTCACTTGGGAAGGAACTAAAACGCATATTCTCGTTAGTAGTATTTGTCAGCACGACTAATAAGTCATGACATTATTATAAGTAATACATTTTTTTTTGTAATTAACGTAGTGATTAGCATATCTAAGCACGACACATCGAGATGCACGCTCAGTTTGGTTTACTGTCACATCGTGCAATTACGGGTCAATGCGCCTCTCCAGCTTACAGTATACAGTAATCCCTTATATGCATGAGATGCAAATTTATACTACAAATTAAATAGCTCTTAATTGCAAGTTTAAAATTATGCGTTCGAAAATGTGTGACGGATGGTCAATTTCCTCTCAACTTAATACTTATTGCCGGTGCAATTTGCCTGCAATCTCTGTGCGCGCAGTTTGAAGGTAATTGGTTTTACAGCCTCATTTGCTCAGCTCACCTCCCATATTTCCAAATTCAACATCATTAAATAGATATCTCGTGCAGATAACTGTTTCCAAGTTGATGCTTCCAATCAATACCGCCATCGTGCATGCATCTCGTCTGTGTTTTTGCATCAAGTTTTAACAGAACTTCAAAAATCTGCATTTCAATCTCATTAAAAATTGCCTATGCGCTATTAATGTGTATGGGGGAGGTCATTAACATTAAACCTACTTCCCATGCTAGTCTATAGGGCCATCTGCTAAATCTCTATCTGAATGAACACCTTGTATTCCACGTCTCAGAAGTGCAGGGTATGGTCTGTCTGCAGCATGGTGTCAAGTTGTCATCATCCAGTTTAGCTTGGATCACAAGGATGACGGGATCAAAAAATTTCAACAACAAAAAAAGTAGAATATATATTTCACTAATTTTAGATTTTGACGGTGGGGCGATGGGGATGAAAGCATGAGGAAGTCATTTGACATAAATAAACCTGCGTAGGTTCAGTATATATACATAATTTGTAGTTTACACCTGTGGCCTGGGTAGGGGAATAGACAGTAAAAACGAGGAAAACTATGACAAAAAAACATTGCTATTGTTTGCAAAATATTCCTTTAAGGAAACCGTACATGAAGATGTTTGTAAGGTTTCAAGATTTAAAAAAAAAAAACAACTTTATGGTAAAATGTAGGGCGATAGTTTTTTTACGAAATTCCTTTGGAGAAAAGTGACAGTCTACAACTGATGATGATACTTATGGTAAATGTTCCCGATTCATATCTGAAGATGTAAACATTTCTGCACGAACTTATTTTTACATGTATACTTCGTCTTAGATCCAAGATGGCGGATATTGAACCGTTTATCTTGCTTACTGTAAATTGTCTAGTTTATATCAACAAATTCAAATAAATGGTTTTATAAAATGTTAATGAAGTAAAAAAGTAACCAATACTGCATTATTAAGTTCAAGATGAATTTGAAATACCAATTTTGAAGGTAATTTGAGGTATTGTTGGGCATAACCTGAAATCCAAGATGGCGGATTTTGAACTGTCCATCTTGCTTACTGTAAATTCTCTAGTTTATATCAACGAATTCAAATAAATGGTTTTCTAAAATGTTAATGAAGTAAAAAATCACCAATACTGCATTATTAAGTTCAAAATGAATTTGAAATACCAAGTTTGAAGGTAATTTGAGGTAATTTTGGGCATAACCTGAAATCCACGATGGCGGCCAAATTACCACAGCTTATTTTAGAGTAGCCGGCATCGACTTTACATTAAATTATGGTTTGTTGTCAGAATTCATAATAAGGGGATGTTGACTTATAACAACCTAAACTGCCAACCAATTTTGCATTATTAAGCTGAATATGAATTTTAAATACCAATTTTGAAGGTAATTTGATGTAATTTTAGGCATAACCTGACATCGAAAATGGCGGCAAAATTACTACAGCTTAGTTTAGCCGTCATTGACTTTACATTAAATTATGACTTGTTGTCAGAATTCATAATAAAGGTATATGTTGACTAACAACCTAAACTGCAGTTAACACCATGACTAAACATTTCAATACTTTGCACAACAACAAGCTAACCCAATTGGGTGAAGAACCGTTGTGACAAGTGTAACAAATCTTTGCATTCTACAGAAAATGTCACCACACAATAAATCCTTCAACGATTCCACTTATGTTTTTCTTTTTCCGCTCGTATTCGGTTTCAAATTGGAAAGGAGCTTGCAAGTCCCTGGTAAACTTCCCAAGAAATTCGTTCAGGACAAACATTTACGGTGCATTGTCTTTAGCGAATTCTGGGAGCTGTCCAAAGTTCAACAGTATCCCTTCTAAATTCTATCCATTTCAGTAATTTCGCGAAATGTCAACGCCTGAATCCAAAGAATACTACGTATTGGATTTACACTACATGTGTTTCACGTTGATTTGGAAAGAAACGGTTGTTGTCTTTATTCAAAGACAAACATTTGTCAAATCTCGGTGTCCCACGATTGGTTTTGACATTTACAAAATAGAAGCGTAGGAAAGAAAACAATGCAACGTGGGATTTGGTTTCACTAATGAGATAAGAAAATGATGTATCTTGGCTGGCATACTCGAGATTAACATCTCAAACATGTTTTACATGTGGATAGGTAACGTGTTGGTTCGTCACGCAAACTGTCTAACAAAATAACATGGTATAGGTATTCAACATTGTATGTAAGACATTTCATCTATCATTTAAGTCTAGCAATTAATTATGCCATACCCTCATATAATCTATGTTACAAGAACGATTATATATTTGTGACTGTCCTATGCTCCTAGCTAGGGTGGGTTTGTTACCCTATTTTATTTGCATATAAATCTAAATGTCGTGCACCCTGTATAATGATATTTTTATATGATAGCATAATTTTTAGGCGTACATTTTATATCACACTTGATTGTACACCGACTTTATACAGCATATACTTATGGAAAATATTTGCCGCATTCAGGACAATATAGTAGAATTCCGCTAATCCGAAATCCGAATTTGGTACAGACAAAATTACTGTATATATATATACTAAAAATATTTACATGTAGATATGTTTATATAGGTACCTGTAGTAGTATGTAAAATATGAATGCTTCCTGGGTGGCAAAAATGCATATGGCCGTATATATATTACAAATTATGACCCATGTTGAATTTAAATAATGACATTTTTCGTAAATTGTGTAACTTAAACAATTTATGGCTAAACATGTAAATATATACCCATATTTGACAATACACTCAGTTATGTATGTTCATATATTACCATACATCCCCGTTTATGACAATGGTATCCATCCGTAAAGTGCTATTCAAAAAGGAGGCCTCATGGGAGGAAGCCATTATGGACGTCCACTATTCATGGTATTTTTCAGTTTTCGAATTTTCTGTTTAACTGAATTTTAAAGGTAAGTGAAAGGGGAAATAAACACCATAAGAAATGTGTCCACAGTACAAAATGAATGAACGAGTTTGTATATACGAATATCCCGGATAATTCAATTTTTTTATAAATTAGTTCGGATTAGCGGGGTTTCACTGTACTTATTTCACCGTAAACATATAGTTGGATATCGTAAACAGATATCTTTCAGCGTGGGAGAATTTTAATTAACAATACTGTCTGGAACACTTCAACCCATAATCCGTGTTTATGACTAGAACAGCCAGTGCTAAAATACTGCATGAAATCGTTATCGTATACTGCAAATTAAACTCAAGTCTCAAGCATCAGTTTGCATCCAGTAGGCCCTATAGGTTTTAGGCACGCCCAAACCAAACACAATTAACCGTGATTTAAAGGGCAGTTAAGTCAACCAGGGTGGAAACCTCCCAAGCCATACAAGGAGTCAACACTAGTCAACGAGAGATAAAAAATAATTAGCTATAGCATTTCAATTACATGGCTAAATCCGTTTTTACAACCAAGTTAATTATGTCTTTTTACACAGGATTTCGGTTAATTGGCGTTGCTTCATGAGCAAGCATGATTGCGGTGGTTTAACTTTAAGCGAATCAAAATACTTTTTTTTTTGTCTTTCAAAATTTGTAATAAGCTCTTGGAATAAAGTGTGGGAGTGGGTTAGTGTTAATAAAAGCTGGATCCAGAGTATTAATTAACTGGATATGTGATAGATGGAGATTGCATTCCCAGTGAGGGTTCATTATTATGGTTATCTGCATTCACACAGGTCACGTTTTTTTCAATTGGAGCACGTTGAACAATTTCTATGCCTACATGTCTAGAAAGCTTCTCAAATGGCGCTTGAAAACGGTGAATTCCATTTCCATGGCTGCGTGTCTATAGAGATTTAATAATAAAGGAACTGCTGTTTTATATCAAACTCAAAGGTTTCGGGGGAACAGCACACACAAAAAATAGGAAGGGGAAAAACATAAAAGGAGAACAGACACCTGCTTGTCATCATCACCAACCCTGCTATCGCCATTCCAATAAGTTGAAAATTCATAATCCCTCCTTATACTTACACAAGCAAAGGCATGTGGGTAGGGTTAGCTATATGTTATATCATCCAAGTACATCATGAGATGGAGGGGGTGTTTTGAAAATGTCATCACAAGCTGGTTCGATACAAGAGGCGCTCTGGAGGAGATGATGAGAGATTATCCATATATTATATGGACTGTAACGTTTAAGGCTTGTAGTATTTGAAGTATGAAAACTTCAAAGAAACTTGAAAGGCACTTGCACATTTGCATGTAACATGCTAGAGTAGACCTGTCTAAATGCAACCTGTGTAAACCTCTCTAAAAGCATAAAATGTTCTGGCCCCGACTTGGGACTTGTACAGTAAATGAACCTTCCTAAAAGCATATTTTTCACCAGTCCCAAGCTTATGCGTTTAGACAGGTTCTTCTGTATAGTGGTACTCGAACAAACTTTTCACTTGGGCAGTTGGGGTATCTGCATAATATCTCTGCACTTGATAATCAGAGAGTAACCATATTTGGAAAGAGGAGTGTTGAATTTATTTGACCTAACTAGTTTCGAATCACAAATATTTAAAACTTTTCTCACAATTCCGAAAAACACCAAAAACTGTCCCAAAGCATTCAAATTATATGATAGTGTTAATAATTATAATACAGGGTAATTTATGTAATTATTAGTGTGATTATTTGAAAAACCTACAGTATACAAACTTTTTACAAGAAAATATTCAAGACTCGAGTATTGTCATAAGTTTTCGTAGCTTGAAGAAATATTAGATTTTCATAAATACAGGTCTGACCAATATACTGTAGCCTACATGAATAATATGTATGTAATATGTAGCTTGTAAAATGTTTTTAAGAAATATATCACATATAATCCAATATGTTAAACAGGTGAAATCTGACAGTCTGACTCGATTAGAAACACTTTTTTCACTGACCAGCTCTAAAACGTGTCGTGATTTGCAGCATAATAGACAGTTAATATACGACTATAATGCAACATTTTTTTATGAATAGAATGTTAAATTGAGCACAAGAAATGTGTATCTTGCTCAAAATCATTTATTGACCTATTCTATGACCTACAATGTGCCACTTTCAATCACCTAGGCAATTAACGATGGCAATCCTTCAATCAGTCTCATCTTCAGTTGATTGATATAATGTTAATTATTGGCATGCAGAACATGCAGTGGAACACTGGCATTTGGTAAAACTCAAATCCACATTTCCGGGTATCTACAACACCAACAACAAAAAATGGCACTTCAGAGAGGTTGAGTTGAGAAACTGGTTATCAATGTGAGCATAAGAGACAATTTAGAGAACAATGCGAAAAGGCCAAAAATACTTGCAACCAAAATGCAAATTTTAAAAACGCAATTCAGTCATTTGAGTGCCACGAAACAAAAGCATGAAGTTAATTGCCCCGTGCAACTCTGTAATTAAAGATTGTTAACCGAAAATGTTCACTGGTCGTTAGTTAAAAATCGCAGACTTGGCTTGTGTTTATTGTTTTGTTGCGTTTCGGCAATAATTTAATTTCATCAAATTATACGTTTTATTTCCGTGACTGAATTGGCAATGACCTCTCCACCTCATTGGAAACTCATTCTGGTCTACAAGCAAAAAGTCATCTTAATGGCTACCTATACGATATGTCTGGGATTTGATATCTTAAACAATGCTCTTCTTGTTATAATGCCAATTAACATTTTGGCCATTAAAAGTAATGGCGTGGTACCTCATTAAGAATGTTATATTGCATAAACTCGTTACGTTTAGATAATTGGTATTTTTAATGCTAATTTCTTTCCAACGTTTCTGTTTAGTCATTATATTTATTTTAGGCAAATAAGCTCGAGGTGCAGTTTTACCACTAGATTTTATATGTGGTCCCCATCATTGCACATCTGAGAGCATTATTGTATTGCAATACCAACTAATACAATAATTATATACGCAACTGAAATCCCATGATAGACAAAACCATATTGACATACTGTATAAGGCATATTATTTGACATGTTGTATTATGCATGTGCATTAATTATCACATTTATATAAATTGAATTATCCTCTGGCTGACCGTTAAGTTTCATTAAGTGGATTAAAGGGTTACAAAGCATAATGATACTTCTGCTGGAGCATTAGTACAAAATTGAGAGTTACGGAACACAATATTTTTTTGAGCAAATATTGATCTCAATGTTTAAAATTACAAACAGCCAATTGTTTGTTGAACGTGCACTTGGAACTCAGCAAGATGTCAAATCGAAATTTCATTTCAAAATGTAACAAACATTTTATGTTCACCGATCTTTTACATTTATAGTAGGATGGTGGTCGCCATCTTGAATCATCAGTTTGACTTAGTAAATTGAATTAATATTTACAAACAGAATAGCTCATTGGGTTAAGTAGTTTGTAAAATTTCTTTCTATGATTCTTATGATTTAGGACGGTGTGCACATATAAATACAGAATAATGTAACAATTTTTTTTATATATAAAACAGTTTCCTATACTGTGAAGTCAAGTACAGTCGGTGCCAGTATGATCAAGTACGTTGAAGTACCTTTTTAAAAAACAGTTTGTTTTGATAAAACTACACGTCCTGTAAATCGACTGATTCAAGCATATTTCGATAATTTGAAGGTTAATTCATCCCAAACATTGTCAAAATACCCTCTTAACCATCAATTACCACAATATTTTTCCAAGGAGTCTGCACATTTTTAAAGCTTTAAAAATAGTTTTTGTTTGATTTGTACATCAAAGTTTTTTGAATAACGGAATTCTCCGACGGGAACTGAAAATTCCAACAAACTAGTGTATAACACGAATTTCAAGCATATAATTCCAGACTTTTCCAAAGGGTTAAAATTCATCCACATTTTAGCCTCAACTGTACTGATCTGCACCAGGATGAGACACTATGAAATTTGATGGCCGTGGAATTGAGATACCGTGAGGACATAAACACCTGGATCCAATTTCGGCGAATTTTCTACAGATTCCAGCACGCTAAAAGGCTTGAAAGCCACCATAAAATCTGTCATGAATTCAAATAAAAAAATACTAAAAATGGCATTTTAGTGGCTTTCAGGCCAATTTCATCCACGTAAAATCTGGGTCCAGTTTCAAGAGAAAGCTGAAGAGGTCAGCCTCCATGAAGTTGTCTGAAAGGAAAACATTAAATTTCTGCTCAGTCCCTATTATATCCAATTAGACTTTAATTCGAATTTCACAAAGTAGAATATATGAGATTCCCCGGAGAATTTTGGTGCATTTCAGTGACATAAATTCGTATTACCAGCCTGTCAAGTCTCTGTCCCCGTCCGCGACATCATTGGATGCTTGATGATTTAAAAAGGGATTTACGAAGGTTTAACTTGATGTTTTGAAGTAGTTTCCCCTGCATTGCCATCGACATGAAATTTGTTACAAACGTCAAGTTTCTAAAGAACGAAGCGTTTCTGTAATTGGGGAGAATTTATCTACTCATTTTAAAATACAAAAGTAAACCCGATGCGTTCACTTAATTCTTAACTGCAAAAGCCTCCTGATGAAATTATTATAATTTTAATGTCTGTAGCACAATTCTAGCGATTAAATTAAGCTGAAAATGTGAAATTAGTGCTCAGATTCATCGGAATTAAGACACAGAAACATTTGCCCTGATAGCCTAAGCTTGACAGGCGCTTAATTCCCGAGTAATTAAGTCAACTACTAATCGTTGCATATGTTTTTTAAACGTTGTTCATGTCTACATCTAATAGACGAATTTTATTATGCAGAGTAATCCAAAAGTTCTCATTCATCTGCATATCATTTCAGATGCTTTTATCAACTTTGCCATGACCTCAACTTTTTTCCCTAATATTTTAATCTAAAGAAGGAGATTTAACATGAGATTGTTTATAAAAGTAACAGTGCATCCAATATCAGTACAATATACGTTTAAATGAAAAGACTTTATAACTTTTAATTTAAAAAATCCGAAATTGGTGTTTAACACGAATTTTAACACATTTGGGACTGCACAAATTTCTTCTGGTGTCCCTTACCCCTTTCACTAACTTTTAAAAACTCAAACAGAAAAACCAAAAACTGAAAAATACCATCATTTGTGGAAGTCCATAATGAGTTGGATTCCGCACTGTCTACGTGGCGTCCATATGCCACCACCCTGGTAAAAAAACAATACAGATTTCTATTGTTTTCTATTGTTATTTGGAACGTTGTTTACTATTGGTATCAATAGAAAATTTCTATTGATTTTATTGGTTTCAATCGTTTTCTACGGTTTTTTATTGTTCAGTCAATAGAAGCCAATAGAAGTCAATACAGGAACCATAGAAAACAATTAAAATCAATAAAGTGTCCAAATAACAATAGAAATCTATATTGGTTTCTATTGGCTTTTTTTTACTAGGGTAGACCGCCCTCTTGAGGACGTCGTTTTTAAATGTCCCCTAACCGTAATCACTGAATTGGTACAGTGTACCACGTCACGTGTCCTTTATGACAGCAAGCATGTCAATCCCATGATAATTTGCTCAATTCCAGCCCAAGATTCCCATCTTTTAGACTACTATACATCGGTTTCCAAGCGATTGAAGGGCAATCGTTACATATCGCTACTACTAGTGACAGTTGCATTTTTTTAAAAAGTGTATCCCCATGCATGAAAATATGGAAGTGTCACATGTTTTCAATTGTCGCATTTGCGGAATAGGCCTCTCACCTTGGACGCATTATCGATTATATCACACTTTGATATCCCCACCAGCTCTTGCATGAGTGAGTCCCTTTTGCAAAATGACTTATCTGTGCCAAATATACGCCCGGTACTTTATGCAGCTTAGCTAAATGAAACAATGTCAATTGCTCGCTGTTGAAACCACATTAATTATTCAAACATATTAGGGATGATAACAAATGTAGGTCGTCTTTGGCTTTCGTAATACAGAATCTGACCATGCACCAAACATCTTCCCCTTGAGTTCAGGGGCCTAGTTCATCGATGGTCAACGACATTTAATTGAAAAAAGCCACGAAATCCTTAGGCAAATGTTTGAGGGCCGCAGTTAAGGCAAGCCTAGTTTGCATGGGGAAATTGTTTTTTACGATGCCTAAGCGCAGCAATTCCAAAATTCCGCAATGTGCGTGTGCAAACACACTTTTGCGCAAACGTGCACATTTATGGCCTTTTTTTTCGGATGGCAAATACACAAACCTATTTTATACCTCGGTGAATGATGAAAAAGCTTACTGGGGTGGAGTTCGTTTATCATGAGCCTGGCAATGGTATTCGTCTTGGGCACGCTACAGACGTGCCAAACTCTGTTGTGTTGCGCAGTTATAGGGCTTCGAAGGAACTGATATGGAATTAGGATCAATCCAAATCGTCGTCTTATTATTTTCCAAAGTGTATTTGAAGTGAACTGCCCTTTGCAAAATGTACAGTGAGTGAATTTGACAACTGGATTGTCAGCAAGAGGCTGCATCACATGATGTCGTAGAGTTTGTGACGAATGGATATTGTTGATCGTTTAATTGGCATTGATGTGAAGGTAAGTGCTCGGAGATTATATGACAAAACTTTATCGTGATAAAAGTTCAGTCGAAGTTACTAACCTTCGTAAGATGCCATTTTGATTTTGAGTGGTTTGGAATACCATTCCAAAGTGAACCACAGAGGATAACATCAATCTATTACTTGGCATGGCGAAATTTCTGCTAAAATGTGCAAATCTTTTTGGAATGCTATTTGGAATGTTACCAGTTCCAAATGCAATTCATTGTATTGCATGTACAGTAGATTCAGAAGATCATCACCAATGTCGATGCCCAATGCATTGGCAATGGTACTCAATGCACTGGCAATGGTACTCAATGCTAAGCCTGGGAACTGAACATATGCACCAAGCACCCATCAAAGAGCAGATATACATTACAAATGCCACTTGAAACGAGATTTTCAACATGTATGCCATTCTGTAAATACATTCTGTAATGAATTTTATAGAGTAAATATTTCATGTGAAATACTTTCCATAACATTGCACCTCAAAGTGTTACACAGTTGAAGCGCACTTGCAATCATTTGAAAGTTGCCACACTTAATTGTTTCACTTTCACACATGTGATTGCAAACTTAAAACTTGCAAAACACTTCCGTCATTAGTACAGAATTTATTTCTCAATACAATTTACTGCAACAAAAAATTAAAAACCAACGCATCAAATATGCTGTACTGGAAGATAAACTAAAATTGTGGTATATTCCGCAACCACCCGGCTGGAAAAATTATATATGACACATAAAATGGAAATTCCATATATGAGCATATAAAAAATTGGTCATATATTCCAATGTGCTATGACCATCCCTATATTGCTATACGCTGAGTGTCCAGCAGCCTTGAAAGTCGGGAATTATGCTTGAAATTCTTGTTAGACACCAGTTTATCCTTAAATTGCTTGTCTGCGTCCGAAAATTTCTGTTAATCCGGATAATTCTTTATAAAAAAAATCAATCCTTTCAAATTTTCTAGAACATTTTTCAGACTATTATGAAAACATATTGCGGTAATTAATTTGTCTTGTGAGGGGTTCTTAAAATATGGTTAAATTTTTACCAGTAATTTTACTAAACATTCTACAAATATTTGAACATATCACACGTTTGATATATTGTGTTTTTTTCTCTACGACATCTGGTTGTCGAATAATAAACGAATATGCAAGACATTTTGACCGCCCCTCTTAAAAAATATTTATGGATATATATTTTTTCAGCAAACTGTACATAGGACATAATATGGCACTAAATATTTTTTTCCACCAGGGCATAAATAAGCCAAACGCTATATCTAGTGACCTGCTACAAGCCTCTCTTTTTGTTTTACTGCAGTGTCAAGGTAATCTTAACTTTGGTAGTCTGGTAGATTTGTTAGGTCATTTATTTCAATAACATGAACCCACAATGGCAAGCAACATAATTAGCTTGTCTACTAAAGTTCTCTGACAAAGCACCGCAATGAAACTTGTCCAGGATATTCTCGACTGAACTTCTTAACTGAAATAACTCCAAAAGAGTCAAGTGTTTATCCGTTACTCCATCCTAACCCTATGAAAACCAATTAACGTCGACCATGCAAGTCCAACTAGCGTGTCTACAAGGTGAAACTTCATGCCTTCAGCTCATTTATTATGCACTGAGACAAAGGTATTGACAAGAAAATTGCTATTGTCAGACTAGTGCAGAATCCTTGGAGTGGAACTCCGGTTAGCGTCCTACAATTCTTAGTGTCCAGTGGACAAACTTAATTGTTAGTTACTCACGCAAAGGTCCACGTCATAAGTATACTGTACTTATAAAAAAAAACTGCTTAAGTTTCCCCATGCATAACACACCATTCAGCACATAATTGTTCAACGACTCAAAACTTATTTCAAACAGTGGGTTATTATCTAAATAACCTGTCTGTTCTGTAAATTGGGTATTGATCTCTTCCTCCTGATAATTACTATATGGTATTTGCGGAGCACAGGTCAGGTTCTTGGGCGAAAATGCCTCGTCGTGAACCCTTTCAGAACTTCTTGTCAGGTGAATGACAAGGCAACAGACAAGTTCTGCGTTCAATAGACGACCAAGAATTGGAGAGCATTGTTGCTTGTTGCTCATTTCCATGTAGATATGAGTTTGAAAGCCAGCCCATTGTGCATTTCTGACATATTTCTTGATGGGCTCTTAATGAACTTTACAAATTGCGTATTCAGTTGGCTTCAAATGGGCTCCCGGTCTGCCCCTGCAATCCTCGACACTGAAAGTTGTCATTCATAGATGGGAAATTTCAAACATGCCCGGAACTTAACCACAACAGCATTGCATGATGTAATTTATTAATAACATGAGATTACGGTGTCTAAAGACTTGACACTGGCACTCTTTAGTGCATCATTATTGTACACTTTGCAGAACTGATAAAAAAAATTAGGTACAAAAAAGTGGATGAAAAGATTTTCTGAACCGATTATATTCAAAATCTAAAATGTATCTCATTCGTTATTGTTTGAATATTTATATTCACCATAATTGTGCAGAAATTCTTAAATATGCGCATATGCATTGTTGAACTCAGCTTACCTGGCAATTGGAATTATAGGTTTTTGGATTTGTTTTGCATTTTTTGGTAATTTATATAACAGATGCGAAAAGAGGAATGGTCGGTGCCGATTTTTAGAAGAACAATCATGACATTTTGCCTGAATGTACAGTATTTGGTATATGTAGAAGTAAATGAATTTTACAAAATAATTTGTGAATCTGGAAAATGTTTTTTTTTTAATGCATGAATATATATAGAAATGCAATATAAAATAAGTTGAATATGTTCTTTCGAAATACCTTATCTTGGAAGATAAGAAAGGTGCGTCTTAGAATCGCTGGTCATATCCAGTGCAAGTAACACTCGGCGGATTCATGTATCCAGCTACTTAGAAACATCGTAGTCTCCTACATCTGGATTTCAAGGTTAAAAAACTAATATCTGGATACATGTGATCATCAATATTTTGCTCCAAGATCTATATTTTTCGTCATCTGAACATTTTGGAATATTTTTTTCCAAACATTATACCTGAAAGTTCTTCCTTATTATACCTGAAATACCACATCCTTCCTCGTGCGTATATTGTTTACATTTAGTGCTTCCTTATTGTTGGTGTTAGTAAATTGAAAAGATAACTTGGAAAAGATATTCTAAGAAATTTAAGTTTACTTAAAATCAAAACTTTTTGTTGTTGGCACAATATAGGAAATCACATGCGTCTTACAATCGATGGTGTCTTATAATTAATGAAAGTACGGTATTGCAATTCCTTTAAAACTGATTTTGAATTTCATTTGCACAAAAACCCTCACAAAAATGAGTATTTGCTTCAAATAAGTTATAACTCGTTATATTCTTCGGAACTTGTGGAAGTTGCACATGTGTGTGAGTTTATCAACTCAAGAGGATAGGTCGATCGACAAACATTATTATTGATTCATGTTTCAAATTTACAGCGACGATCCAGATAGAGATACACAGACACTCAAGCGTGTATTCCGATGACTTATACAACCAGAAGTGTTTAATGCATAACTTGGCATGTACATTATATTCGTATGAGCAATATACAAATAATACAGAATAAGCTTATTTTGGCTGCAGCCTGGTTATTACTATTATCGGTATCCACACTTGCAAGGGACTAAAAAATCCAAGTTAAACCATGCAGTACTATCTCCATATTCGCCTATAGAAGGCTCAATTTTACACTTTTTTTGTGATGTATTATTCCTCTTCACCTGGATGGCGAGCCCTTTTTTGTGGTGTACACTTTTTCCATTATCGGTACAATGCTTACCCTTACTCACGCTGATGTTTTGTTATTGGTGTGATACCACTTTTTTTTTTATTATGATTCAAGTTTATGCATGGAATTTATTTTCTTTATATTATGTTGAGCATGAAAAATGCATGACCACGTATTTGGTGAATCTATATGTATAGGCCGTATTTACGGCATCGCCATTATCTGGGGTTCAATCATGAATTCGATTTTTTTAGGGTGAGAAATAAAAACATAGCTAGCCTTGCAGGCTGTAGTTTGACAACGCCTTTATTGTAAAGCCGCCATTTTGAATTACCTCGACGATAATTTACTGAATTAAGTGTACTACTCTTGGTATGAAGAATACTGAGCACATGGACAAACAAAATAGACTATGTTCGTTATAAGTACAAAATGGTTACAAATTTGACCATTGTGTCCCCAACATTGTGTTGAACTAAAAAACAAGCAAAATTGTTCTTCAATTCATTTAAGCTTTAAATCGAAGCATAAGCTGAGTGGTCATAAAAAAGGAGAACGTTATTGCTTAAAATTCGTACTACTAAAATTGTATCTACTTTGTTTAAAAAACAAAACAGTTACGAATTTATGAAAAATGTTTATTTTTGGTTAAATTTTCATAAAAGTAAGCAAACGAGCTAGGCAATTTTCTTCAAATATCTTATAAGTACAGTTTGCGGTCAATGGCATGCCGGCGTTTTTGATAACACAGGGGATTAACAACAATTGTTATTGTTGTTTATGTGTTCATAAAATTATCCTAATTTTGGATGATGAGCTATTATGCCAGCTTTTTGTGTGCATCCACCTGTTGATGTTCCGAATGCTTGAATTGTGGGGATTAATGATTCGATATGTGCAGCCAGAAGCAAAAACGAGTCATTTTTTAATGCATGCTAACCTAACGTATTGTTTCGGGTATTTAGAGGGTCAAAAAGGTAAAAAATATGCCAGTGAAAAGAAGAACCTTGGATTTAAATCCACTTTCCTTTGTTATTCTTTGCACGCAACATCAGACCAAGAAAACTGGGCTTCTGGCAGATAAGTTAATTAATGAGGAAAAACATGCAAGAAGTATGCATAATGAATTGCATTGTGCAGACAGACAAGTCTGAGATTGTAACAATCTCTCACGTACTGTCTCGCATTAGTCCACTTTTTGGGATACTGCAACATCAGATGTTTCTCTGGTGTTGTTGAGCCATGCATTGTCACTCTACATTACAGACGATAACAGTAATAACAATTAATATCTGCATTTTTAAATGTACATATAGTATGTTATTATTGTTTTAAGATCCTGGATGTGTGATGGAAGTGATTCTAAATTTCTTCAAGTCGGACTTTTTAAAAACTTAAAATTATAATTATACCTTTTTTCCTGTGTCACTAACTAGCAAAAGTTCAGCCTTCTACAGTAGTTATCTCATGAACAATTTAAAAAATGGTGACATTTAATTACTGAATTCTATCAAAACTACTGTGTGACTGACATCACAATCACAATGCTGCAAATACAATTCCAAAAGGGGTGAAATGTGGATTATAATCATAATTAATTAACATTATGAAAACAGGATCCAAACACCATGTGCTGTCAGGCTTAAGAAATAAAGATAATTGCCGTAGTTTTTCATGATGATTCCAGACGAGGCGTAAAATAACCAAAGATTTTAATCACCCTGATGTCCACGCGCTTTCTTTATCACTTAACTACACCTGGCATTGAATTATCAAAAGCAATTTCTGCAGGGACATCGTCGATTAATGAGATCCACCCCTGTTATTATTGCATACATGTCCATTGTTTCCATCAGACACGCCTTATTAACAGCAATGGCCCATGAAGTCATTCTCTAAAGCAGGCACCCATGGTGGCATGTGGTGAAGGCCAGGATTGCAATTCCATCAGATTATTGGGGGCGATTATAAAACAATTTAAATCTTTAAATATACGCATTTTGTTGCGTTGGATCAAAAGAATATCTGCCGACTGCTATTTTTACGACAAGAGTATTAAGGACAAATCGTCGATTTAGCGACGCCAGCTGCTCAACCGTTGTTACTCTCTTAAACTGCTAAATTCCCAAAGCGATATAAATTGACCCCTTAAGTATACACCAAACTATATAGATCACTATCGTGTTTACAAATAAAGGGCTGCCACTCACTCGTGGCGCCATCTAATGTGTTTTTGGAAGCAGAACCTGTGGCGTCACGGCTAAGCTGTTTACAAACAATGGCAAGTGCCGCGCATTTACCAATATCACGTGACGACCGTGACGTCATATATAAGCTTTACAATTTTGTTTATCTGAAACCTTGCTATGGCATTCTTAAACTTGGGATGATAGTCAAATTCATTGACAATATTCTCGATAGAGTAGGGTGGTCTTTACTTTTAATTTTTGGAAAATTGAAATGGACACGTTTTGTATCTTTTTATTTATTTATTTTTTTTTATTTTTTTTATTTTTTAACATTTATCCCCAAGTTGGGGGAAGCGCCAAGAGTTCTGTATCTGTTTAATTATGATAAAAAAAAGGTTTTGGAAAATTAGATTACTTTCGAATAATATTTATTGGTCACTATCAAGATTTGAAAAATCGCAATTTACCAAATTTTGGATGTAATATATTGTTTTTTAAATATTGCTACAAGATAGGTTGTGGCCCCTACTATGTACATTGTAATCAATTTCAGATTATGCTAATACTCACAGTTTTAGATTACGTGAATACTCAAGGATATTTGTAATCACCCATTGTGAGTATATTTTTGTAATCGAGTGCATTGTACTCATACGAGTTGAATACATTTGTATTCAATTGCTTTAGCACATTTTGTAATCAAATTACTTTTGTACTCGGTAATATCCTTTACTCATTACTCAAATACATCAATGCACTCAATTACTGCCCAACACTGTTCTCAACAGTAGTCAGTAGACTAGACTACAGAGTCTGCCATTAAATGTTGTGACTTCTTTGTTTCCGGCGGTGAAACGGAAGTGTATCGGCTAACGGCTTACGAGAACTTTTCATAAAACGGTAGTACTCCCTTAAAAACATTTATAGTCACGTCACTGACACAACCCAGTCGTTGTTGTTGTTTTTTTCTCCATTTTTCACTAAGACACTAAGATCCATGCAGAAACAGATATTTAAAAAAAAAAACGCCAAACATGCAAATTATGAGATTCCATCAAACATTTTCAGAGACAACTTATAAATAAAACGAACATGGATAGCTGAAAGATGTCATGTTTGTTATGTCATGCACTTACTGCATGAGAGCATACTAAAATCATATGGAGTTTATTTAAAACCCATAACGATAAAATAAAAAACTGGAGGACAGAACATAAAAAACTATGGTCAGAAATCCTCCTATAAGATGAAACCAAAACAAAAATACGCGCATCTTAAACGATTTAAAAAAAAAAAAAAACATTCACCTCCATGTTCTGCAACAAAAAATACTGTAGCAACGTATGACATCCTACATATAAAATCCAATTTTTTTATCAGCCGAACCAACTACTGTACATATATTTACTAGAATCGTATTATTAATTTATAAAGCCCTCATGCACTAGGGTGTTGCATCGAATATTGCACAATCAAATCACTTTTTGTTGTGCGATGAAAGCTGTTATATACAATTGAATAAAGAATGATGTTGCTAGATATGGCTTTTCGAAAAATAAATTGCAAAAATACTCTAAGGAGTTGGAGGCCTCCTGTCAATTTTTCAGCCAACGTCATTAGTATGCTGCTCGTTTGCCATCTTCAATGGAAGTTTGAACTCGTATATACATGCCAACTTCTTTTTTATTATCACTGAATATATGTACATGCATATGATTATGGTATACTGCATATTAAAACTTGTGATATATTGTAAAAGTGGACTATCACAACAATCTCGACTTAAATAAGGAAGCAGCTGAAAACACATGTCCACACAGACGACAATTTTTAAATAATGTGTAAGAAAACACATGAACATATGCTAATAAACTGTATTCTTGGAAACGCAAGTGAATGATTGCACTTTTTGGCATTAAAGTGCCCATGCAACCATCTTTGAAGTTCACAAATTACATCTAAACATTTTTTTGAATGTCTTATTCCATCAGGATATGGGTTTTCTCGAAAATGTCTGCAGCTTTTCCCAAATACTGCAGTTATTCTTATCACTCAATGACTTTACTTTTTATGAACCGTTTCTCAGTATGCAAAAACCAGGTTGTAGAATATTACTGTATATTCGCCAACACCTAAACATAGAAATGCTCAATTCTGCACTTAATGATCCTGCATTTTAAACAAATTGAAGCAATAACTGATATTGCTAGGTAGTATATTAACTATTTCATGTCAGAAACATCGGATTCGCCATACATCGAAACATATCCCATGTATCAGAACTACTTCAAGTAAAAAAGCGCATTTATAGTTACAAAAAAATGTAACCACTGATCACTAACTGGTTTAGCACAAATTGGGCTAAGCTTTACTGGTCCAAATTAAGGTCCAAAAATCTCTATGACAACAACATGCCCAAAATTATCAAAAAGTTGAAGATTAAGGTAATAATTTCTTGCGTGACCTAACTATAAATAATGTGCATGTTAATTACAATACATATCATTAGCTGACTGGTTCTAAAAATATTGGTTGCCAAGTTACATAGAAGGCACTTCCACAACTTAAAATGCTATCATATAATTTTTCTAAGAAATAAATACAATTAAAAAAAAAAAAAAAAAAAAAAAAACATAAGTGGAAGAAAGGCACAATAAAGGCGAAATAAATGTCTATTTCTTCTTATTATTATTTTTTTTTTTTAATTACAATAATATTGCTGGCTTTGTACACTAGATACAAAATGTAAATACAAATTGTTATAATGGAATTTTTAAATTAATTATTTAATGTTAAATAATTGGTGGAAATGTTTAGGGTACCAACTATACATCAAGGAGCTCACTCCGAGTCACTCGCCATGATGTCATCCTCTCATCTGCTCTTGTGTTTCATCCTACTCTAACTTTAAAGCTAAAGCTTCACCAAGGGCATCAGCTGTTCAAAAACACTCCACCATCTTGGATTTCAGCACTCGTTTAGAAAGTCCAAACTTCTAATTAATTATTTAATTTTAAATAAATGGTGGAAATGTTTATTGGGCCCTCTACATCAAGAGGCTCACTCGCCATCTTGCAAACTGTCACCTTAGTCTATAGGTCCCTGATGTCATCCTATTATCTGCTCTTGTGCTTCATCCTACTTGTCCTCTAAAGCTTACAAGTAAAGCTTCACCAAGGGCATCAGCTGTTCTAAAACACTCCACCATCTGGGATTTCAACACTCGTTTAGAAAGTCCAAACTTCTAATTAATTATCTAATTTTAAATAAATGGTGGAAATGTTTATTGGGCCCTCTACATCAAGAGGCTCACTCGCCATCTTGCAAACTGCCACCTTGGTCTGTAGGCCCCTGATGCCAATTCCTATTATCTGCTCTTGTACTTCATCCTACTCGTCCTTTAAAGCTTCACTATAAGGGCATCAGCTGTTCTAAAACACACCACCATCATGAATTTCAACACTCGTTTAAAAAGTCCAAACTTCCAAACCCTTTCAGGTTGGATTTCCTATAGGAAAGCCATCCTACATAGCCTGGATTTCAAGATTGATTCCGTTTCTAAATCCATAACTGCCAAGGCCTATCCCGACGTGCTGAAAACGAGCGACCTGGGGTTTGGGCATAAACGCGTTGCTATAGTAGCCAACCACATACGATGGCTATGCTGCATGCCTAGTCCGTATTAAAAATGCGATCATTATGCTTTATGATGCCTTATCCTCGTTAGGACTCGCACGCGTGTACATGTATAAACAATTGCATTTTTTAGGAGGTTTTTGCATTTCATGTAGTATCCAAATTCAAAGTCGCCTGGGCACAAGCCGAGAAAAAAAAAAAAAAAAAAAAACATGCTTCATTATCGTCGTTGCGGGCAATTAAGCAAAGCCTCCGCTTACTGCATTCAATGTATAGCAAAATGGATGCGCCGGAAGTGGACTATTTTGGCACGCGCAGAGTCCAACAGCTGAACTCTGCTGGTGTGCCAAATCCAACCCTCCAAAATATAGGTACCAATGTTTGGAAGCTCCGGGATACAAGCCATGTAGCATCAGATGGCTATCTTCGTGTAAATTCAAATTTCATAAATATGGCGGCGGATGAATAATTTTTGCCATACGACACTGCGGATACTCTGGATTTACGATGGTATCGTTTTACGTGACACGTGTACTTGTGCTCGGTTTATCAAAGCGTACAAGTCCCGCAACCCACGGAACGACTATTTGAGGGTGAGGCTCGTTTGTACCGAATTGCACATGCCCCCCTACCGATTTGATGCGATAAAAAATAATAAATACAAATATAAAAAAGTAGCGCGCGTGGATTGCAGTGACTTCCAAACGAATTTCGACTTATCGGTCGATCGGGCAAATTGTATGCACTATAGTCCAGAAGGTTGTTATATAAAATGGACAGTTAAGGGACGGGCGAAGAGGGGGGGGGGGTCACTTATATAATGTTTGAATATTCTAGTTATATATCCCTACACTTCCTAGTTCAGTTGTCATCGTCTGAATAACGGCCAAATACAGGGCGTTTTTAGCAGGAACACTGGTATACAGGGTGGCCACACAAAAAAAGGAACCTTTTTCATAAATTGGTAACTTTTTTGTTTTTTAATCAAGGTTAATGAAATTTTCACAAATATATGCAACAAACGTACGAACAAAACAGCTATTTCAATTGTACTCGATCGATTGAATCGATTAAACTGTTTGTTTAAGTTCATCCCAAGCGGCTAGAATTCGGCTATAATGTCGAATCTTTGTTTGGTGCACTTTTTCACCAGATTCTCCAAGATGAAATAATCAACGGTGTTCAAATTAGAGCTTATTAGGTGGCCAAAGGGTTGGTGGTATAAAATCTGGAGTATCTTGATGGAGAAGTTAAACAGTTTTTCGAGCGGTGTGTGCTGGTTCACCATCTTGCTGGAACAGAAACAAGTCCAAAAATATACCGTATATCTGGGGGGAATTTGGTGTAAAAAGTGTACCGAACAAAGATTCGCGATGTCAAAGAGTGAAGATGATGAATTGTGGCCGCTTGGGATGAACTTGATCAAACAGTAATTGACTCGTCAATTGCCCAATGGCACACGCGCCTCCGGGCATGTGTTGCAGCGGATGGAGGACTCCGAGTACAAATTGAAATAGCAGTTATGTTCGTACGTTTGTTGCCTATATTTGTGCAAAATTGGATTTACTTTGATTCAAAAACAAAAAAGTTACGAATTTCTGAAAAAGGTTCATCTTTTATTCTGGCCACCCTGTATGTGCACTGTAAAATGGAGAACGTGCAAAACATAGATACTTCTATATGTTTCAAAAAAGATAATTGTTGTCGAGCCAGGTCGCTTTATACAGGTTATATAGTTAATTGGTAAATATTTCTAACATGGTTAAAGTGGTCATGTTGGAAAAACAATGCTAAAAACACACAGTGGCGGCACTAGGGTTGGTGTCACCCGGTGCGGTAACTCATGGTGTGGGGGGGGGGGGGGGGGGGGGGGGG
>JAQGBW010002072.1:0-21547 GCA_034698625.1 Julus scanicus
AGAATGAACACACTATAAAGTTAAAGGTCATTTTGGGACTTAAATGTCCTTTATCTTGCAGTGTGTTCATGGTATAAACTGTTATGAAATCTAACAATTTGGAAAATGATTTGTATTGCTTCAGTCCTTAAATGATTTTAAATGAGGTGATATTATGGATATTATGGTCACGGATGGCATCATATATATTACTATAATTATAGGTTAATCTGTATTGACACATAGCGCCCTTAATTTCCTGCCAATTAATAATGTTATATCCGTGACATATACTCTTTAAAAATATAAAATAAACTATTCCACGACTAAATTAGTAAATAAAATATTTTTGTCATGGATGAAGTGAAAACAAACAAATTACACAATTGTCCCCTGAATAAACACAGTTATATTAAGCACATGTCGAGATAGTACGCATTTCCTGCCAATATACTATACGCAATCCCTTGTTTTTATTTCCTTGATAGCAAGGATAGAAAGGTCATACTCACTGTCGACAAAAACAATAACAACAACAGTGGAAAACAGGAGCTTGTAAACTAAGGCGGGGCTTGTAATGGCGTCTTTATCTCACAACACGTATTCTATTGGCTCCGACTGCTGTGACGTCACGATAATTAGAGCGGTTTTTTTAAAATCATTAAAATGTAATTTATACCTTTGAATTTCTTTTTTATTTCAGCGTATTTCTTCCTTCAGGTGTAGCTTCGTACAGGCATAACAATTTAGTTTTCCCAAAAAAGTATTTAAAATTCTATCCTTCAATTTTTTGATTCATATGCCAATTTAACAAAAGTTAATTCTCGAATTTAGCTCTATCCTTGAGGAAATAGTAGCAAATACTCAAAAAATGGCCACAAATAAAGGGGAACGTTTTTCATAAATTTGTAACTTTTTTGTTTTTTAATCAAATTAAATCCAATTTTGCACAAATATAGGCAACAAACGTACAAACAAAACAGCTATTTCAATTTGTACTCAAAGTGTCCTCCGTCCGCTGCAACACATGCCCGGAGGCGCTTGCGCCATTGGACAATTAACGAGTCGGTTCCTGTTTGATCAATTAAGTTTATCTCAAGCGGCTGAATCCGGCGTCTTAACTCTTTGACATCATGAAGCTTTGTTGCAAAATTGGATTTACTTTGATTAAAAAACAAAGTTACGAATTTATGAAAATGGTTCACTTTTTTGTGGCCACCCTTTAAATCTTTGAAACATATGCTGAAACTAAAAAAATCGGTTTTTCTTCCGATAACGACATTTCGTAACTATCATTGTTTGTAGCCTGCTCTAGTTTTCTTAGATTAAGTTTTTACTTATTTCTTAAAAAAACAAGTAAGAGCATGTGTGTTAAATTAGTTGATACACGATACATGTTCCAATTAGGTCCCATATCAAATTTGGAAATCGGATTTGACAAACAGTTGTCACATATAGCAATAAAGTTGTTTCCAAAACTACTGGCAACAGCTCATAGATATCTAAATACAGAAATTTCCGTCAGACAAGTAGTCACATGTCACTCCAACATTTAACGGGTGCGGCGTCAAACAGTCTCTTGAACGTCCTTGGAAACCGAACAACTCTGAAAAGGAAACTGAACACGTGGACCGGGGCTAAACAAGGATTTCCACGTCAAACAAATAAATGATTGCACACAGGGGAACATCCACGAATTCCATGAACATTAAAGAGTGCTTCTATATTCACATGTAACATGTAGAATCGGTAGTAACACATCTCATATTGGCATGCTGCTTATAATGATTAGAAACTGGTTATAATCAGCTGAAAGAGCTCATTAATACCGGTTTTATCTGCTGAGGATGAAACGTTCGATTATAAAATCGTGCACGCAGCAGGGAAGAATAATAAATAACTTAAGTGGACGGTTTTAGATTGATATGATCACGTGTCCATGTCCTGAATGCATATAATACAAAGAACACGTATTATTTGCAAAACTAGGAAAACCAACATTCAGTATTTTTGCACTTAGAACTACGTATAATATATACTTTTTAGTTTCAATATTGAAGAAAGTGTATATTATGTGCAGTAAACATTTGCAACGGCTTGAAGACGTCAGTATTGAAGATAGTTCAACATCAAATAAACATTGAACTGGCATTTGTATAAAGCAAGATGCACACATGGGATCCTTAAATTAATGTTTTAGGCTAAAGATAAGTTTCAGAATAACTACACAATTTGAATTTATATGAGGTATATTACCGTTGTCTTATATTTTGAAACATTCTGGCAGATGTAATTATGATTTGTTAAAGCAAAGGATAATGCGAAGATTATGGGGAAGTAATGAATTATACACTTTGAGTCATAAAAAAGTACAACCCAATAAAATAATCACAAATTTGTGAAAAATGCTTCGATATAAATGAAATTTAGCACTTGCATAGAACAATAATGTACGAACAAAAATGAATTATAAAATGTACTCTTAATGTTCTCCAGTGGACTTTACACAAGCCTGGAGTCTAACGCGCCATTCCCGGTGCAGCAGTTCAACTGTTTCTCGAGCACGGTTTTGTTGAAAAATGAAAAAATCCGAAATTTGTCGTAAGTCCGGAAGAAGTTTTTTATTCCCACACTATTGTTTTGTTTAAGTGCCAAATTTCATTTAAATCGAAGCATTTTTCACAAAGCTGGTTTTTTTTATTGGGTTCTACTTTTTTATGACTCACAATGCATTGTAAATGTTGAAACGAAAGCAAAGTGTGAACAATTTCAACTTACATGTACTATATCAGAGAGAATCTCTTTACATAAACCAGATGCAACTCGCACCTTTTATGTAATAAAATTTATATGGTTTGCTCTGTTGATCTACCCTAATTTGCCACCAATTAAATAACCAAAAGACAGTTTTAATGCAGTGAAATTAAAAACAAGGAAGATGATTTCAAATAAAGCAAGCAAACTGGGGCATTTTTAATATTGTATTGGGTCGAATAAACATGATGAAACCTTATGTAACAGTTTCAGCCCTACAACTAAAATCGCTATAGATTAAAACTTAAACGACTAGAAACAAACATATGATCAATTGTGTATTGTCTAGATTACAAATTGGATCCCCTATAACATGATATTCTACACAAACAATTAACCTGATTTTTTGTGTGGAAAATTACACAATAGGAAAATATGTAGCCAAATTGCAGTTTTTTTTTCAATGTTTCATATTATTTCTAAGTTTTTTTTTTTCTACATGGCATATCGAATTTATTTTTTAAACATTGTTACATTTTTTAAGAAAATTGCAGTTTTTTTTTCAATGTTTCATATTATTTCTAAGTTTTTTTTTTCTACATGGCATATCGAATTTATTTTTTAAATATTGTTACATTTTTTAAGAAAATTATCCTCGTTGCATACAAGTATCGAAAACTTGGCACCCATTTATAAAATAATTAATACACAGTTTAAATTTGGAAACAATAACATTGGTTGAATGAGGAAAGGGGGAAACCTGCAAGGGGTGAAAATTAGTTAATCATTCAACCCCCCATTTTTATGATGTAGTTCTCAGGTATCTACTTTATTGCATGAGTAAACAAGCTTATCTTATATAAACTCCCTTAGATCTATATTCGCCAACGTTTGCTGAAAAAAAAAGTGATAAGCATGAATCGAGTAAAATTAAATATGGCCTGCATGACATCACCTTTTTCCAATACAAAGGAAGTCAAAACATATTCTTTAAGTCATGATATAAACCTTCTAAATCCACCTGTTTAATTCATTGTTGTCTCCTTGTAGAAATATCTTAAAAAATCCAAAAGAGCAATAGCCAGAAATGCAAACAGTTTTCTGAGGCAAAAATCAACAAGAAAAAAAAAACACATCCTGATCTCATTGTAAGAACAATTTATTTTTCTAATCCGCAATTTGAAGCAGAAGATGATGAGACAACAAATAATGTCCGTAAAACACTTAGAAGTAAAAAAGTTGACCTTCGTTGAAAACAATGAGTAATGATTTCGGTAGAAATAACCTGCACACACACATTCTCATACTTTTCAGAATTACAAGTATCATTAGACACAAAAGAACATGAACAAAAAAAAAATAATAAAAAATAAAGAAACGTAACAAACTGAGAACTGCGGCTTTCCTTGAATATCCAGCCATTCGAATTGTACTATAAAACACATCGGAGCAAATGCTTCATTTTCAAAAAATAACAGGAGCAATAATTCAAATCTAAAAATTACGTTTCTTGGAGTTTAACGAATTGGTAATGTATCGATAACGCTCGAGTAACTTTGACAGGAATTGGTTGTCTAACAAGGTAAAACACAACAAACAAACAAAATTACATGTTTTATGGGTTTAGATAAAACATGTTTCCCAAAACTCGCTCTTCGCCAAATTCAACAGGTGTGACATGTTGAAAAGGTCGAGGTTCAAATTTATCTTATCGCCATGATCATGTCATCCCAATCTAATTATACCACGATTGTAATACTATAAATCTCCACTTTACGACCACCACCAGAATATTTGTAACATCGAGGCTACTAAAACAAACTTGTTGCCATTTTTTTTTAAAATTTGGCCTAACACATTTTGGATTCAACCCCAACAGTTAAATCAGAATGATCAATGATGATACTTAAACTAACGGTATTTGCACAAAAAGCACAAAACATTATCTTTTTTAGATATTGGCAGTAGTCACGAAATGGATTTTATTATAGTTGAAAATCGATTAGGATAGAATTCGTGCAAATGTGCAGTAGCGCATGCGCACATTTACACTTTCAGCTAGGATGAAATACATAGCAGCGGTGTGCAACGGAAGTGTAAGTGAAATGAAACGGCTGAAAATCGGCCAATGGCAGTGTAAGTCTGATTAGGTTTAAAAATTCATTTTTTGTATTTATCTCTTCTGTTACTGTGTTAATTCCTTTTAATTTGAACTTCAAACTACTGTAGAAGGGAATTAACACGAAACTACAAGAGATTAGTATGAAACTTCAACAGATTAACACTGTTATTGCCACAATTATTACAAGTCACAAATATTACTGGTCACTCAAATCAAATCGGTAGCGTCTAATGGTGGTTGTTAAAAATAAAGATTTACAGTAAAGGGCTTCCAACTTCACAAATTTTCCAATCAAATTTCCGCCATTGGCATGACGACACAATCAAAAGACAGTAAATTAATTACGAAAGGTACACACCAGTGTCAAACAACCAGTCTTTTTTTCAAAATACAGGTGCAAAGAAACTTATTGGAGCATCACGTGATTTTCAATTTATCTGGGCCAACTTAAATTATTAAGTTTTCAATTTTCGCATCGAGCAGTAGGAGCAGGCACCACACATTCGGAGGATTATTGTATGGGGCCATTCAAAAAGGACGTCCTCAAGAAGGAGTGTTCCCCAGTTCCAAATGTACTTGAATTTTTAAAACCTCGGGAAAGTCGGAAATTTTCCAGATTTTCATGATAAATCTGGAAAAAAGTTGTGAAATTGGTAGCGAGGTGGGTGCTTGGAAATGTATAGGATAGGACATTGTACGTCCCAACAGACTTTCTGGACACCCTACTTTTCCAAAAAATTAAGGTGGGGGTGAGACTAGGAAAAAAAATTGACACCATGATGGACAGGGGAGTCGTTCTTTTTGAATGGCCCCTATGTGTTCTCAGTGGGCTATCTGCCTACCAAGAACAAACCACAACACTTCTAAACGTAAAACATGCCAGAAAAGATAATTTGTCCAGTTGAGGCAACCATGACGTAAATGCAAATTAATCTGAAATATTTCTTTTGGCACCAAGTGCCACTTTGGGAAACACAACTGAAACAGGTCACTAAAGATTTCTTAGATCGACACTTAGACGGACATAATCCCAGACAAGAGATAAATGTTGGAACCCTAAATTGGCAAACACTACAAGCCTCTCAAGTTTAGAATTTCACATCTATCAATACACGAATTTGGCTATGCCTTAGCAGCTTCTTACATCTTACAACAACTTCAGTTTTGACCCCAAAATCTACCCTGGCTAATCATTATGGAAAACAAGTCCTGGTTCATGACTAGCGTCCAAACGAGACATCCAAAAGTGGCCCAAGCTTGCACACGCTCCATACATACAAAGTGTTCACACCGATTGCACACATACAGGTAGGCAACATTCAATAGTAGGCCAAACTCAGGCTTAAGATTTTTCAGTGAAAAAACATGGCAAAAATCCAACATTCTTGACTCTTCCTGGCACGCTAAATATAGTTGAGAGTTCCCAAAGAAAGTTCATCTGGCTTCTTATTAAAGTTATCCTTGGCTTGGCTGTAACTGTTTTAAGGATGCAATTTTAAACTGCACACACTCACATCAAATCCACAACTACACGTTGCTCTAAGATGATATTAAAGGTTGCTCATGTCCAATTTCGAAATCCTTCATTTTCATCAGTAGTCACAGCTTTGCAGATTTTTGATTATTTATACATAGGGACCATTTAAAAAGGACGTCCTCAAGAGGGGGAGGAAGTCTGCTGGCATGTGGAAAGCCATTATGGACGTCCACTAATGATGGAATTTCTCAGTTTTTGGATTTTCTGTTTAATTGAGTTTGAAAAGATAGTGTAAGGGGAGATGGACACCAGAAAAAATATGTCCCCAGGCCCAAGTTTACTTGGATTTTTAAAACTTCGAGAAACTCGGAAATTATGCCTAAATTTGTGTTAAACACTGATTTTATGCTGGAATTTCCCTTCGAGGTCAGGAAATTTCCGTTAATCAGAAAAATCTGGAAAAATGTCCTGGAAATCCTTTGTATGTTTCAACCAATTTTCTGGACACCCTACTTTAAAAAAAAAAAAAATAAGGACGTCCATGAGTGGGAGGTCTGGGCTAAAATGGACATCGAGTGGACAGGGGGGGAGTACATTTTTGAAGGAATTTTGGGGAGGTCCTTTTTGAATGGCCCCTTACGATTGTTTCCGAAAAAGAGCACGATGATAGGCAAACTGGCAGTCTAGAACCCCATCACGTATGGAATCTAGTTCCCCCAAAATGACCTTGTTACCAATAGCTCCCAATTCTATGCATTCTATACATTTAAGAGCCCTAAGCATAACAAGGGTGCAAAGTTCAACCTAAAAACACATCGGAGAAGGCGCCATATGTGACTAATACTAGACCTTTTTGAAAACCAGCATTGCCAGAATTTCATCAAAAGGGCATAAAACTAGATTTATAACAATTTTTGTATAAAGGGCAGCAAAATATGTATTCAAGTCCTTAAGAAAATAAACTATAAACGAATGAAAACGTTTATCTGAAGTTTGTCAAATTAGAAACTACTTTAGATAAAACAGTCTCTTTAGTTTAATCAGGATGGAAAACAACCCCAACTTGTTTGATGCATTTAGAAAAGAAAAAAACAACACTTGCATCACGTTTATAAAATTTCCAGCCACTTGAAAGAGAAAAATTCGCATTTTAAGATATTTTTTTGTTTGTTGTTTGACCTCCGTGCTGCCATTGAGTTAATTTTAAAGTATTGAAAGCAGCCTACAGCAAAAATAATTTCAAAAACACGAAAACATAAACAAGAAAACGCATCCATAAAAAAAGTTGCAATTTTGAAGACGCACTTCTATTTAAATCTTATTTTACAGGTGAAGCGATTTTTAAATAGAAAATGAAACACTGTGATGAACAAGTAAATGTAATAAAACATCCTTGCGAAATACATGTATTACTGAAACACAGCCTTAATTGTTGAAGGTGTGGCGACGTTGTACGTTTTCAAAACAGCATAATATTTTCTTGGCTCCTGTATATGTGCAAAATGTAAACAAAACTGTTTCATTGATTTACAACTACGCAGTAGCCCTCTTACATAACGTTCAATTTTAGTCGCATCCCCCCCCCCCCCAACTACTAATTATTTCCTACTTTTTTTTGTGCAGATTCTACATATTTCCTTAGTTCGAATGGCATGGAGCAATAACCTCACATACAGGAGGTAAATTTCAATTAGGTTCGAAGATAACTGGTGCAAGTGTTGTTTGGAGACCGCACACACGCCTATTACATTGCTAGTGTACATTTAGGTTGTGATTTTAATTACCAAATAATTCCTCCAACTTCCTCAATTAAAGGAAATTCTTTAAAAAAGCAAGAAAAAAAACCATATAATGCATAATCCTTATTTCGATTACAGAATCGCATCTGCTCTGCGTCTGTTTGTTTGTTTTATCTGGTATTTTTCAAAATGTGACAATGGAGTATGATTCAAATTATACCTGTGCCACCTGGTCGATTATTTGACGTTTGTAAACCCAAAGATTGAAAAATAGCCAATTATTTGGCAAATATAAGATGCTGTGCTCGGTCATGAAAACAAATTAGTTACGGATAAAAAAAGGTTTGGACACCCTGGTCTACACCGACACTATTCGTAGTCATGGTCATCTGTGATGACATTTTTTTCATCAACTTTACACATTCTTGTCCAATGTGTAAAGGGCTCTACCTGAGCTTAACTAAAAACTCAAAGCCTGTGCAAACTGTAGGTTATTCTGGACTGGCGCCTTTGTCATGATAGGATAAATGGGGCCTCAAAACCAAGTAAACAAAAACAATAAACAAGCCTATTGCCACTGCACAAACAGATAGTGCCCGCAAATAAGATAATGCATGTATTCTGGACCCAGATTTCGGTACACAAGACTGCTCTGCAAAACGCAAAATGCGGTGAACGAGTTTCACAGTTGGTGCGAGCAATTCTAAACTACACTAAACCTTACGCTTGCAAACTGGCTTCCAACTTTAACATAAAGCTGTGATTTTTATTTGTGAAACGAAATTACGAGAACACAGAACCTCAAAGGTGTGCATTAACTTTTGTTTAGTCGGAAAATACATGGTGAAAAGTAAACAGTTCCTGCTACTAGACGAATCGCAACCTGTGCCTTTTATATCTGACTCAAAACTAGACAGGTTGGGATCTTCAAACAACAGGAACTACAGCTTTGCCTTAGTACCATTGCCATTGTAGTTACGAATCTTCTTACAGCATTGCAACTACAGTGCCGAAATAGCACAAGGATTGCAAGTCGGGTCGGATTTCCCAAGTTGCGGACACTTTAACTGAGGATTAGGCCCTAGTTCTTCATCAAACGACTGATGAAGACGTAAGCGTTGGGCAAACATCCTATAGTCAGTAATTCAGTCATTATTTCTTGGTTATCGGATAGTCGACGTTCAGGCTTCTAGCCCGATGAGGTTAGAGGTGGTTGTTGTTGTAGTTTTTCCTGCTGCTGCATCGTACTCGTCATTCTCGTAGTCATAGTATTTTAAGATCGGTTTTTCCGTCTTGGAAATTCTCCTGACGGCCTCACTGATCAGGCTTTGGTTTCTGAGTAATTCCTGGAGAACCTGATAGGGATCCGATGAGTTGGTCCCTGGCTGACGTAAACAAGTCTTGGTGCATCTCGGCGAGCCACAACTGTGGCACCCTGATTCAGTCCCGCTCCGTGGGGGTACAAAATAGGGTGCTATTCGGTGGTTTAAGGTGCGGATTTTGGTCCGACCTGAACAAGTCACTAGCACTGAGCCACCTGCTCCTCCGCAGGCTCCATTGTTATTGTTGTTGTTTCCAGCGCGAATACAGTTACCAGTTTCTAGGCCCGCGTTCGTTTCACCTTCATGGTTGTTCCCAACGGACGCGGCCGAAGTACAACTGCCTTTTAGGCGTAAATTTAATTTAATTTCGTTAACCAAATCGTCCACGTCCCTGGGCACCATGGCTCGAAAAGCAGAGGCACTGTTTGCAGAGCAACTGGCGCTGGAGATTGGCGCTGTCGTGGAAGGGGCTTCTGCGGCGATTATATCTTTTGTTGGCATATTTTTCGACGTTTCAAAAAGGATTTCTATTCCATCGAGAATGTGATAAATTCACCACTCACCATTTACGTTGTGTATTGCGAGATGGAAACACAAAACGACACACAATGGCTTATACTAGTTCCAATTTCCATGAAACGGGCACGCACTACACCAACACAAGGCAGCTGCTATCCAGTCTTCCTTCTACCCCTACAACGCGCCTCCTTTCTAGCCAGTAATTTCATCAACTCAATGCGAACGTCATCCAAACAAGTAGCAAAAAAAACTGTTTTGGATCACATTCACAAAACAAAGCTAATGGCGCTATGCCAATTGTTGTTGTTATTGTAGGAAAATGTGGAACGGCAGCGAGTAGGGCGACCCCTGGCGCTACAATATGTTTTGAAAATGGTTGGGAAATTCGGTCGTTGAATCGTGATTTACAAATATTTTCATGCAATTCAAGGCCTGGTAAATAAAGAGACGCCCTCCAATGTGTGAATTACACAAAAAAACATTAATTCGTGAACAAATTCTAAATTTCAGAAGAATTATTTTCTCTCTGTGGAGGCATTCGTAGCACCAAAATCAAATGCTGATGTATTACTACGCCAGTAATCACCTGGTCCTGCGTAGTCGTGGTGAACTGGCTAGGGGCCATTCAAAAAGGACGTCCCCGAGATTCCTTCAAAAATGTACCCCCTCCCCATGGTGTCCATTTTAGCCCAGACCCCCCTCTCCCTTTAAATTTTTTTAAAGTAGGGTGTCCAAAAGTTTTTTTGGAACAAATAAAGGCCCATCCTATAAATTTCCAAGCACCTGTTTCGCTACCAATTCCACGCCATTTATCCAGAATTTCCTGACCTCGAAGGGAAATTCCAGCCTAAAATTGGTGTTCAACACAAATTTAGGCATAATTCCCGACTTTCCCAAATTCAAGCATGTTTGGAATTGCATGGAGACGCACATATTCTGGTGTTCAATTCCCCTTTCACTGAACTTTAAAACTTATAATTAAACAATTTAAGAAATCCAAAAAACTGAAAAATACCATCATTATAGTGGACGTCCATAGTATAATGTGTACCCCTCCCTCCCACCATGTACACTTGGTGACCACATGCCAGCAGACCCCCTCCCTCTTCCCATGTAAACTTGGTGACAGCCCCCCCCCCCTCTTGAGGACGTCCTTTTTGAATGGCCCCCTAATGAAGTGAAGCTATACGTGTATAGGAAATAGTCAATAAGTAAATGATAGCCATGTGGAGTATACTCTTACACAAAATTAGTGATTAGTGATGATGCTATGTACAGATGAAATTACAGTACATACTGTATATGGGGTCAGGACCAAACTTCAGAAACATTTTGCTAAATTGTGCTCATTATATGAATGCATACACAATTCAAAAGTTATAAATATGATATGAAGTATTGGTGTATTTTTCAGTTTCTCATTCATAACAATTCATAACAAAAATCAAAGAACTGTACAAATCAATTCCTCGATCTAGTTTGTCCAAAATTGTACACTTCTTTGTTTTACTAACTCGATCTTTGACCTAATTTGCAGTTATAGTTAAAGGGAAGCTTGTGCCCTCTCTCCCCATCCTTCACTACCCAAATTTGCGCCACTCCCCCGCCCCATTCTCCACTATCCAAATGTGTGCCCTCCCTCCCCTTATTCTCCACTACCCAAATTTGCGCCCTCCCTCCCCTCCCTCCCCAACCTTCACTACCCAAATTTATGCCACTCCCCTCATTCTCCATTACCCAAATGTGCGCCCTCCCTCCCCATTCTCCACTACCAAAATTTGCGCCCTTCCTACCCAAATTTGCGCTACTCCCCCATTCTCCACTACCTAAATGTGCGCCCTCCCTTCCCATCCCTCCCTACCCAAACTTGCACCACTCCCCCCATTCTCCATTACCCAAATTTGCGCCCTCCCTCCACATTCTCCACTACCCAAATGAGCGCCCTTGCTCCCCATCCTTCACTACCCAAACTTGTGCCACCCCCCCATTCTCCATTACCCAAATTGTTGCCACTCCCCCCTTCTCCACTACCCAAATGTGCGCCCTAACTCCCCATCCTTCACTACCCAAACAGGAAACAACCACTGAATTTAAAAAAAAAAAACACTGTTTGGATAGCTGACCCGGTTGAGAATCAAAAAAGTCTCCCAATTGCCAGAATCAGATGTTTCAAACATTCGTGGCGGATAGCAAGTCACAGAATAAATTCAAAACACATTACTCCAATAAAAAACTTTAGGTACAAAAATACAAAATTATCAAAAATATACAAAAACTAAGGGATGAGTCATCCGCGGACAGTGCCAATGCTAATTCAAGTGAGGAAAAACGATACCAGAATAAATATGTTTATCTGTCAAATGGCTAAAGATAACCCCAGAAAAGGGGCGAATTATTCCACTGCTTGTGCGTCTGCACAATCACTTAGCATTCTCCAACGAACTGCTAATTCGTTTTAAAAACTTCAAATAGAATTATGAAGAGACAATACCATCAGACAAATTCTGAAAGCATTAGCTTCTCAGTCAGTGCAATTCAAGCATGCTTTCATGATAAACACAGCAAAAATTTGATAAAAAATAAATTTCTTACTTTTAAGACCTGCTTAAAAATAAAAATTTAAAAAAGTACTCAAAACCTTGTAAGATTGTAAAGTAAACTAAATCGATTCTCATGCCAATAAATAATTCTTAAATTAATATGTTGAATATGGTTACCAGTTTCTGGATCATTTTATAAAAAGTTAAAGTTTAGGATTTCCTTACTTCAAAAATCAGATGGCTTCATTTTAACATTGCAGTCGTCAGTTATTCTTTCCTCTTTTATTGAGCCCGTTGTTTCCTGTCTCTTAAATTCAACGTAGGTCGATTCATCTCAAAATGTACGACCTAAATTAAAATTAAATAAATATCATATCGGAATCCATAGGAGTTCCACAATTATTGGCATTGTTTTGGAAGGAAATCTTACCTGTTCTACATGTGATTCTGCGATTTCCATGAAGATTTTACTGGCACTTCCAGTTCCAATAATATCCTTGAAATACAAAAATTCAAACATTCAGTCATCTAAATAGAAAATAAAAAATGTGGTGTTGAAGTACTAAGCCTAGTCGGTTTGAAATACCTTAGCAAATGTATGACAAATTGTAAAGAGCTTCTTTGCGCAGGGTTTAAATAATGGGTGTTTTAAGTTGATTTTCCTTAATTCCAACGCGTCGACAACAGCGATACGCAGTTTTTTCAAGTTTTTCTCCGACAAGGTAGGCGTAGTTTCTTTTCTATTGCTATGTTTAGTGTCTTTTGCACTTCTCATTTGCGGCTGGACCGGTTGTTTTCGGATGCTCTGCTTTTTAGGAGTTACTTTCTTAGTCTGTCTGCTCTCCAAACACTGAATCAAAGGTAGTAACCTAGGCGTCATTTGTCCCTCTGAATTGTTTTTAAGGGATGAAGCAGTATCGTAAATAATATGCTTGGCTTCCATGCAATTGAGCCGCTGCTGCTTCGCTTCCCTGCTTTGATCACTGCAATAGCTTTAAAAAAAAAATGTTAACGAATATTTAATAAGGTAAAATTAACAAAATCATAGTCGAAATAAATACTACAGTAGAATCCTCGATTATCCCAGTGAGCATACTATTCACGACATGTAATACAAAATATACGTGCCGTAACGTAAAAATACACTCTAAAAAGCAGGACTTAAAAAAAAAAAGTGCATTTTTTTTATTTTTGGTTATTAAAGGCAGGCGTGACCCACATGGATAATCGAGACTCCACTGATTAGAAAATTAAAACATACTATACGTCCGGAAAACTGCCATACGCAGCTTCAGGCCAGCAGGGTCTAAACTGAGGTGAACTAGGAAAACCATCCTAAAGTAAAACATCAAATTAATCTCTGAGGTGGAACATTATGCCAAAAACCCAAATAACAAAAAATGGACTAACTGAATTTCGCGTCGAAGCTGATATGTTGGCTTTACATTTCTCCACTGACTGCAGTCTGGTTAACAACTCGTCTACTTTCAGAAACGTAGCTAGATGTTTTTAAAAATAAGCACTAATATTGTAATGCAAATAGATGTTATTGAGCAAGGCAAAACTACTTGAAATTTATGAAAAATCATGTACGTCATAAATTAAGATAAAAAAGATGAAGTTGTATTGAGTTAAAATTCACAGAAAATTGCATTTGATTTTTCAAACATTGCGTTAAACAGCCGATGAAACTACCTTTATAAAATAACTTTTTAAATTGTTCATTACCTTCTTTTGGTTTTAAAGTATGCTCCGCTTCGATGTCATATTTGTGATGGCCGTCTTTTCTCTTCAAAAATATTCTTTCTGGCCAATTGGCAGACTCTTTCATCTTTTCCATCATCAAGAAATGCTCACTTTTCTCATCACTGGGGGAAATTCCATTGGAAACATGAGCTGTCCTCTTTTTAGCTTTGATTGATTTCTTAAACTTTGAAATAATACTGGATCCAATTTCTTTGGAAATTGATTGTATGTACGCTGCTGGAACTTCATTCCCCATTTTATCTGCAAGCAAATTCCAAATAAGTAAATTACTTCAGGTTCATTAATCTGTTAATTAAATTACAAAATTACCGATCAAATGCCGAATGCCCAAAATTTGTTTTTCGAGAATAGTTTCCCTTAGCTCCATCACATCCTGGGATGAAAATGATGGAAGATCTTTTATAAAATGTTCCAAGCCATCACTGGTTGGTTCAGCAGCGTGATTTGCATCTGACAGTGCCATGCGCAAGCACGTTTTCTGGTTGTAATCTTCGGTATTTCGCAATGCATAAATGGTGGCAGAGTGCTTTGTACAAAATCCATCTCCGATTAAAAGAAACAGACGATGACCAACTTCTTTTCTGTTCAAGCCATTGGGAACTTGAATGAAAAGTTAAAATGATGTAAGCAGTAGCAGAGATATTAAAAAAAAATCAATTCAAGTGGAGGACTAAAACAAGGAGCTGTAAACAAGTTTAGGTTAAGTACAATTCAACAGTATACCTTTTAAATTTCCAGCTACTACATTCTTCTTCCAAGCAAAAGTGTTCATGAGATTGTCGTCAATATTAGAAGCTGTCCAAATTCCAAGTCTCAAAATAACACATACCTAGGGAACATTCATACATATTTTGATGAATTAAAATGGACAACAAAAAAGCCCATAACAGGAGGAGAAATAAAGTTACATACATTTTCATCTGAATTTACTCGAGATAAGAATTCTTCCGAATATTTCGTCAGTAAAGATGAAGTTGACAGCGATAATTGAAAGCATTTAGAGGACACTGCATGTGGAGGAATGGACCCTAATGGAAACTTGCCCAAAACTGTCATGACCCCATCAAAATAATGCCCATCTTTTATACTTGCTTCAATTTGGTCAACTTGCAGCTCTTTGGCAATCAAAGGGCTACAGCTCGCCGAACTTGTTAACTGGAATCCACCTAACTAATATGTAAGAATTTCATTAGATAACGAGGAAAATAGTTAAAATTGAATGCACAAAATGCTAAAACAGATAAACTAACTAATTGGTTATGCAGATGAATGCCTCCTCGCCAAGCAGTATTTCGAATGAAGATCTGGTCCCAATCAAAAGATCTTTGAATTGAACAAACTGGCAGTAAGTTTTCCCAATTTGAGGTCTTTACCATTCTGTCATCATTCCAAGAGTAACACATTGTTAAATTTGCTTTATGCCAATGAATAAGACGGCTCAAACATCCAAATAGTTCCACTCTTTCCCTGCAAGATTTAACGTTTGAACATTAGTTTGTTTAACAATCATAAATATAGGTCTGGTGCTTGTCATGACCATTCAATTGCCTATGGACATGTGAGCATATCAACATATAGCAAATACAAATTTCCTAATTATAAAATTATCTATTATCTAATAAATTACAGAAGTCCTAGAAATTTATGACGAGTCAACATGGGATGGCCATTTCAATATTAATCAAAAATTAAAAAGCCACTAACTCTAAAGTTGGCAGGTCTTCTGTTTTCTGAGTCACACAAATTACATCCACAAGACAAGTTCCTGAAATACATAACAAAAATAATTTTAAACAAGCTTATAAGAATAAGTTATATGCAAAACATTTAAAACCATTGAGGTTGACCCTAACCTGAAATCGGAAGTTTATCACATAGCTTATGTATGACATCTTCCAGAGCAATGTTCTTGCTGAAAAATAGAGCATACACAATCAATATATGCAGAGATTTGGCTACTAGCTCTGAAAAGCCAATTATCTAACAACAAAAACTGTTTGCTCTTACGTACCATCTTTTGAGTTTTGACGGTGAAAGAACACATAAAGGGCCATCTTCATCAGGATTGGCATTTTCATGACACAACGTCCAACCACAAGAATGTAAACGCTATTCAGGAGCAAATGCTATAATAGTTGGTCGAGATACTCGTGAAAGTATACAACTACCTGCTATGCTGATTTTGAACTTACTTGCTGTACTATCTCGTACTCTTTGGTGTACAGCACCGCTTGATATAGTTTGGCAGAAGATTCCGTTACATTATATTGTTTCAGGTATGCCATAAAATCGCGGACGACATCCTGAACCTTAGTATTTTCGGCTTCTGTGAGAAAATAAAGCATGTAAAATCTAGGATACCAAAATCATACAAGCACATGCAATATGTTAACTACAACTTCAGCTAAACATCAACAATGCAGAATTTAAACATACCGCAGCTTCCTACTGACGCAAGCACCAATAAATAATGATCCATTTCCTATGTTTTCAATTATAAGACATCTCAAGTTAATTTATGTCTTCTGATTCTGTCGCGTAGCAATAGTATATGAACGCGTAACATTCCCCGCCAAAAATCGTCCAAATGGCGCTTTTACCAACGGATTTGTTTTAAAAGAAATTACGGAGTCTCCTAAAGGGCACCTTACATGGTCAATATTTTTGAAGCAATATCAATATTGATCAATATATTGAACGTGTATAGAGTTCATAGAAACAATAATATTGACAAAAATAAAATCCGTTTGATTTTTATTGAAGTCTCTTCAATATTTGAGGCGCTGTCAATATTATTGAAGCAATATCGATATTGATCAATATATTAAACATGTAAGAGGTATATATTGAGGCGCCGTCAATATTATTGGCCGTGTGAGGGGTATACACCATATTGTGCAATAAAACGTCAGTCGTTCTACAGATGCTAGGCCACGCTAGATCCATCCTCCTTGACTGCACAATTAAAAGTGACACTTTATTGATCAATATTATTGAGTCGTGTGAGGGCTACCGTTTTTTTTTACCATATATTGCGTCAATAATATTGCTTCAATAATATTGACCGTGTAAGGCGCTACCTTCAGAAATGGAAACTGATAGTGAAAAGAAGCGAAAGAAGTGTTCACAAAATAAAAAAGAAGAAAGAAAATTTATTTTAATGTGCATAGAGGTAGGTGCTGTACTTACATAGAGTCTGAAACTAAAATACTAATTAAAGTGGTTTTCCCTGGTGAAAAAAACAATAGAGATTTCTATTGTTATTTGGCCCATTGTTTTCTATTGGTAATAGAAAATTTCTATTGGTTTTATTGGTTTAAATTGTTTTCTATGGTTTTCTATTGTTTTCTATTGTTCAGTCAATACAGATAAACCATAAAGTCAATAGAAGTCAATACAGGAACCATAGAAAACAATTAAAATCAATAAAGTGGCCAAATTACAATAGAAACCAATAGAAATCTCTATTGATTTCTATTGGTTTCTATTTCTTTTTTGACCAGTGTTGTCATTTAATTCAAAAGGGGTAATAATTTTTATTAATGATTGTTTTAGTTATATAAGTCCATGCCAGTGTTATGGAAAATAAAATCAAAGGAATACATGGACAGAGACAAAAAAGCTCAAGCAATGGAACGGTTGCTTCAATTTTATCAACAGAAATTCCCTAATGCTACGACAGATGATGTAAAAAAAAAATTCAACTCCCTCCGAACCAACTTCAGAAAGGAATTGAAAAAAATTAAGGATTCCAAAAAATCAGGGGCAGGATCTGAGGAGATATATGAATCTACGTTGTGGTATTTTGATGCTATGGGCTTCCTCGTCGACCAGGAAACTCCAAGCGATTCCATATGCACAATAATGGTAGGTTGCAATTTCATTAAAATATTAATACACTTGTAAAACTTGTATTATGAACCTTTATGTTATATTTATAACATTTCTTTTTTACACTACCATGGTACCGATCTCGGCCCGTTAAAATATTCTGAGTAGCTATATCTCTGATGGATATAGCACTGATAGAGTGATGATGTGCCTGGATCCTTTTGGCATAGTTATGTAGATAACAACAGGCGAGTACGATTTTCCGAACTTTTTCGGGTGATAGGTGAATGGCTTTCTGAAAGATCCTGAATCTGGAAGCAAGAATTCCAAATGCATTTTTTGAGACTCCTCGAGCTCTACTGCAACGGTAGTTGTATATACGTTGTTCATTGGCGAGTTTGCTTCCCTTATAGGGCTTCATTAAATTTACACTTAGTGAAAAGGCATCATCACCAACAAAAACATATGGCAGTTTCACGGCAAAATTGGGCAACTCTTCTTTATTGGGAAGAGCAAGAGTGCCTTCAGCCAATTTTTCATCAAATTTTGTGTAGCCAAGGACACCTCCGTCCGAAACACGTCCATTTACCCCGCAATCAGCCATAATAAATTCATAATTGGCATTTACTACAGCCATCAATACTACACTGAAAGCTCATTTATAATAGTAGTAAAATGAACCTAAATTGGAAGGCTTAACAATGGACACGTGTTTCCCATCAATGGCACCTACACAATGTGGGAAGTTCCAGCGCGTAGCGAAGTCTTCAGCTAAAGCCTTCCACTCCTCAGGACATCGGGGCATCTGAAACAAAAACATGTAGTTTCATAATAGATAATAGATTATATCATTATTTTTCAGGAATTCGGACAGGAGGCAGAATCAAGCTCCACTACACCAACTGTTGATGCTGTGAATACCAACAGGAAACGGAAATGTATGCCAAGAGATAAAAGTGATCCCGCCGAAGAATTTATTAAGTTAGCTTGCACTCGATTACAAGAACTACAGTGCGATGAGTCCCAAATAGCAACCACTTGGGCCAAAGAGCTTAAAATTATGGCTCCTGAACAAAAAATATTTGCCAAAAAATTTATCCATGACATTATGTTCGAAGGGCAAATGGGGACCCTTCACCGCAATTCGGTAAAAATTAACGAACAGGATAGATTTGACACCCCCTTCAAAGACCAGTGTAAATGAATTTTCTCAAATTATTTAATAAAGTAAACAATGCGAGTAGGGGTGGTTAAGAAATTACTTTTTGCCACTGATCTACAAAAAATGGGCAATATCCTAATGACAGCGCTTACGATGATTTCCACCGATTTCATGCAAATCTGTTAAAATTAATTGCGTGACTATCCTAAAGTACATAACTTAACTTGTTTCTGTACGAGCTGGTGTACAGCTGAACTTTGGAACACCACACCAAGGGTCGAAGAAATGTCCAAAAAAAAGTTACCCCAACGACCAGCATGGTCATGGCAGATTTTTTGAGCAACTTATCCAGTTATTGAGTTATATATCCTGCTTACAAGGTCAGGTTCTTAATAAACAAATTTGCCTATTCTATTACAGGCACAGCATCTTATCTACAGCAATACATATACAATCGTTTAATTAATACATTAATTTATTTGGTTCTTTAATAAGAAATCAACCACACTTAGGCAAAAAAAAAATGCTCATCAGATTGACCTTGCGTGCATCGTTTTCTCCTTAAGACCCAATGTTTAATTTAAATAAGAAAGGAATTGAACCAAATTAGAACAAAATTGGTGAATGCTTTTGAATGGAAAAGTAGAAGCCAAGTAACATAGATCCAAATAATAGGATGTAAAATGGGAATCGGTGTTTGTCATGCCTCAAACTGGCCTTTTCAAAGCCATCGCCCATGCTACCAATAAGTGCCAGTTGCTGATGGGGATCCTCTTAAAATGATGGTATACTTGGAAAAGCAGAATACGCTACGTGAAAAGGACCGTGTAAATTACATTTCGACAATGCATAACCTATGTATCTTGTATCATTAGTGGCTAGCACATTGCATTCGTGGCCGTCCACCGTCATCGTCGTCAGAATCGTACGCTTCTCCACGTTGGTTATCGCCCGCTCCGCGCGACTCCATATCGATTAGATCAACATCTTCAACGTGATCGCCCGTATTCTTTATAAATTCCGGCCTAGCGGGCAAATAACTTTCTAGCAAAGTTAGATGATCCGTGTCGGCGAAGTTGTTGGGAGGGAATGTGATGTCAAACTTCACATATAGGTCCCCTTTCGCATCCGGGTTTCGATAAATTGGCATTCCCTCCCCGACCACCGACCTAACGTCGCCCGGTGTTATGACCTTTCCAGCAGGAGATTTGATAGCTATCTCTCGACCATCTAAGTGATTTAGGACAAAGCAGAAACCGCAAAGGGCTTCGGTTAATGTAATAGTGTGATTCACTACCAAGTCGTCGCCATGTCGCTGAAATGTTTCGTGGGGGGCCTGCTGAAGGATAATGACCACATCTCCGGCCTCCACACCAGGCTGAAAAAGAAATTTTGGAGTGTGAATTCGTAGCTGCACGAACTTGTGAAGCATGCAAAATAAACAAAATTTAAACTTACCGCTTGGTCGCCCTCCCCTCGGAAAACTATCTTTTTACCATCCTTCATTCCTCTGTCGACAGCAACTTCCAATACCTTGGTTTCGTTAACCACTTTCTTGCCTTTACAGGCCTTGCAGCGATCACGTTCATTAATGATTTCACCTAGCACAATAAAACCGCACAAACTTGTTAATTATAGTTCTTTAAAAAATCCAAGCATCAATTTGTAGAAAAACTATCAACCTTCTCCAGCGCATTCTGAACAAACAGATTGCACGTGTTGGATCATGCCAGGGCCAATCTGTCTGAGAGATGTTTTCATTCCACTCCCCTGGCAAACGGTACACTGACGTTTAGAATCGGGCTTTCCTCCTTGCCTAAACGAAGAAAACCACAAATAAGTTGGGAGGCTGATACAAAATTAAAACTGGATAAAAATTAATGCACTTACCCATTGCATGTTTTACAAATTACATTTTTTGATAATTGCAATTTCGATGTCTTGCCATTGTAAGAATCTTCTAATGTTATCCTAGTATTGGTATATTAAAAGTAATATTTTAATACGCTGAAACTCGAAGTTTTCAAACGAATTTAAAAATAAAACCTACCTAAGTTGATGGGTTGTGTCTTCCCCTTTTTGCTTCCTACGCCGACCACCTCCATGCATACCACCCATTCCCATGCCACCAAATATTCCACCCCCAAACCCCCCAAAAAGATGCGAGAACAGATCCTCAGCTGACGATGCTGAAAAGGAAAGTTTTTTTTACAGGGTTAACTTTTCTATCGTGATAGAAAGGCTTCCCATTTGTGAATTGTTTGTTTGTTTGTTTTGTTGATTTTTAACGTTGGCCTATTTCTGCAACACGAGGGCTAAACACCAACGCCAGGGG